>NPHW01002338.1:3060-42130 GCA_002240705.1 Elaphomyces granulatus
GCACTGCTCTGCAATGTTTTTGACGTCCCATCCTAAGAGCAGATAACGCAGCATTTGAGCACATTTATCTGCAGAAATACCGCGTGGTTTTTGAGGACGTGGATGCTCATGCTCCGTAGGTTCGGTCGCTTCGGTCGCGTCGGTCGCGAGAGATACTACTGCAGAGGACGTTCTAGAGCTGTAAGCGGAGTCAATGCTTCAAAAAAATAGATATACATACTTGCAGTGCCCCTTAGCTGAACTAAATTGGAGCATGACTTTCCGCTTTGTTAATATATCATAAACTCGTTGCTTCTGAATCCATAGATACACACAAACTCGTTGCTCCAGGGCATTTCCTTTCTCCATCAAACAAAAATTCCCTTACATTCAACTCATCACCCGCTTCTCTCCATTAAAAATGGAACCCGAATCCCAGTAAGTAAAGAGCTTGTTGTCTAGTGATAATACACTAATTATAACTAGATATAGAAGTCCATATGTTGTCGGCAAAACCCTGCCTCTGCAGGTAGATAGGCGGCACCGTGTGAATGCGAGAATAATAAAAGTCTTTGAACCATTCACACTGTCTTGCGTCATGGTTGTTTAGCTAGAATGTCCTCCCTTTAAGGGTCAATTCGTTCTAAAGCTTTATGACCGGCGCTTCTCGACACAGCTGTGGCAAGATGAGAAAGCCTCTCCCTGGAATTCCGAAATTGAATCTGAATACTCTGAGTTCGTCCGTGACGGTCGCGCGTCACACGGAAAGGGGAACAAGGCGCAACGTGAGGCTTACCTCCAATATGCCTGCCACAGAATCTACAAGACGGAGAAGGAAGCCTATAAAAATCTACATGACATCCAAGGAAAACATATCCCACGTCTCCTTGCCCGGCCTTTCCTGCAATTATCGGACTCAGGTTTAGCCAACAAATACCTTGACTGCCCAGGAATTCTATTAGAGAACATCCAAGGATTTCCTTTGACTTTCATCCAGGTACTGGGAAGTTGAAGGTCTTTATGATTGACTTTGGGTTATGCGTGTTTCGTAGTCAGGCTAAGAGTGATCGGACGTTCAATGCATGGCAGGCAGAGGAAGATGAAGAAGGCGCGACTGGGCTTGTGATGGAGGATAATCTAAAAGGGGGGTTCAAATACCGTCGATCGCCTAGGTCTGAGAGATTGCTCGACGAGTTTAAGGGCGAGGATTCTGAGACTCACATTAAAAGTGTGTGTTATGTGACCACTCTTGAGGGTTTTCAAGAGAATGAGACTATGAAATAAATATGATCGGGGCGTTCGGGGTAACGGACATTTAAATTCTTTTTTTTCCTTTTTTTGTCTCGCCGAATGTAACTAATAAAATGCTAAGTTACCTACTCTAATCTCAGATTGAAGTTACTCTACCAATCGTTCATCCTTAATTTTCGATTGCGATTTATATACAGTTCTTGAATTCCGTACCCTGGTCAAATAAGCATAAATAGCCCGCAGTGCTAATCCATAGAAACCATGAGTAGATGCATCTGTTACTGGGGCTAAAACTTCAGGGACAGTTTCCTTAAGCGCCTCAAAGTCATAAGCAAACAATTTTGCTTGACATCAGTAACGTTCGATCCAGTTTAGTTCGCAATGGAATTTTAAAAGAGGACTCGATTCTTGACCTCTTCTTGTAGCCCTCCTTTCTGATCATGAACGTCTTTTCTTTTTCCAAGAGCTCGGCGAGCGCAACACCCTCAGGATTGCAGCCTGGCCTATCATGCGAAGTTGGACACTCCAAAAGCAATCCACGTTCTCATCACAAACCACGCTCTTTAAGTTTCAGCACACGCTTAATTCCTTTTTGTTTGCCAGTCAGTTCAGGGTTGTAATAGTCGGCTGGAAATTGCATCGACTATGGTGACCAAGCAGCCAAATCCGCCATCTGCAGGCGTTGTCTCCGAGTTATAGTTAAGTGGGGCGCCTATAATAGCGTCAGCCAGTTAGACTGCTAGTTAAAGTTACAATTAAGTGGGACATCTAGAGGATGAATTGTTGGCAATGGACGTGGGGATAACCATCCGGCCTTCACTAGACATCTGATGGTCAAAATAAGACTATTGACAGAACTACAATATCAGATTTTAGTGAAAAAGAATTGGGTCGTCAGAACTCTTGAAGAAATCTCGAAACAAAATCGTAATTCCACAATCTCATGTAAGCTAGGTTTGTTGTTTGATGTAGGCGTTTCGTATTGATGTCGGCTCCTACCTAGGTAGTTAACTATTTCTCGCTTATAGGGAGCAAGAGTTAGTTAACATAATTGAATGCAAAGGTTTCTCACTCCACCAACATGTTCGGACTATGTATAATTTTTGAAGTGATACATATAGAAGAGATCCTAATAAACGAAGCCATCTATTTTAATTTTGAAAATGCGTTGTGTGATAGCAATGCCTAAAAGCCAAAAGGCCCTCCGTGTCAATCTGGTCGCTGGAGGTTCACCTCTCCACATTAGGATTCGATCATTTCTGCCCCTTACTCGAAAACTAGTTTTAATCGTCGGTTCGCCTTCTACCGATAGCGCCCTAGAAGGCGAACCGACAATTACATATAGTAACTCAAAAATGAGAACCGCCTTTTATGCGCGGGAAGATCATACCTCTTATCTCAGTAGACTCAGACGGCAACGAGACTTCTGCACTAATGGTCCTCTTTTTCCTTTTCCTCTCGACGAAGCTGATCTTAAACGTCGATTAGGCCTCCTTTAGTATGATAGCTATTATGTAGCAACTTGACGGCGTGATCTCTGTGCACTGGTCTTAATACTTTTAATTTAGCTTTCCAGCCTCATCTATTCTAATTCGTGGCTGAGAAAGAAGCTTTGGTCGGCTACAGCTTTCGCCTGCCCGAGCATCCTCCAACTTGGCGAGCTTAGAAGTCCTACTTAATTCGTACTTTGAGCCCACATGTTCGAACCCTTTTGTGGCATGCCGCATCAATAGTGTCTAAGGGATTCGGAAACTCCGTATCCAGTCGAACCAAGCGTCAGATGGGAATATGTAATGGGTAACTCGCGACGACCGAGTTGCGACGGCGGCCCACATGTGATAATAAGACATGAGGGGAGTTAATTAGCTCCTTACAGCTTTTACCATTTATGTTTCTTCAAGAACCTAGCGATCGCAGCCTCGGTTGAAAAAAAGTGAATTTGTTGTAGGTAGCAGTCACCACAGCTTATTATATTATCATGTTTCTATTGTTCATTCATATATAAACCGTAATGCCTGTTTGATACTTCTTCAAAGCATGGGGAACTCAATACTCCCGTTTCCGGATTACCCTTTCGTTAACTCACGCGAGTTGGATAGAGATGCCCTCAAACGGGCTGGTTGCTTCACGACTTTTCGAGCCCGGATTAATATACGGGATAATCTTGCCAATATAGGAATGATACGTGCGGACAAGGACTGGGCAACAGCTAAGAATCAACAATGGAATAGTATCACCGTCGGTTGCACGTTTTCCCCTGTCGGAACTGCGGCCAGTTTTATGTTTTTCGAATGCCTGCCAGATAGGATGGAAGTGCTTTCATATCTAAATGAACTGGGGTTTCTCCATGATGGTATGTATTAAATGATTTCCCCATCCATTGCTAGAACTGTAGTGAGATCTAACAATCATGTGAAGATGATATGGAGACACTGGATTCCGAGTTGGCTCTTAATGCACACAAACGTTTGAGAAACGCACTCATCTGTGAAAAAGATTCCGAAGGAAAATCGCCCAAATCAGTAGCAATCATGAAGAAGCTCTTCTCCGCAGTTGTTCTCGACTGCCTTGAAATTGATCTAGCAGCAGGCCGTGACGTGATGAGATGTTACACAGACGACTGGCTGAAAGTTCTCGATACTAGTTCAATTCCCTTAACCACCCTTGACGAATATTTTAAATATCGATTTGAAAATGTCAGCCTTCGGTACGTATACTCTATCAACGTATCACCATTCTAAAACCTGACCCATAGCAGTACATATTGGCGGATGATAGCCTTTGGCCATGGTACTCCTCTAAGTGACGAAGACTTCAACCTGATGAGTCCTCTCTTAGATATAACGGCACGCACATACTTGTTGACAAACGACCTTTACAGTTGGCCTATCGAGAAGTACCAAAACAAGGACCACATTGCGAATGCAGTTTTCCTGTATATAAAGACCCAAACAATGTCGGAAGAAGAGGCGATTACCAAGGTAAAACAGGACGTTCTGGACCACGAGGCGCGTTTTTTTCTGATACGTGAAAGCTTCTGCAAAGCTCATCCTGATCATCCTGCTCGCCTTAAGAAATTTGTCAATGTTCTTGAGCCTTCAATAGGCGGGTATCATTACTGGTGCTCCACTTGTCCCAGGCATAATTCTCCGAAACGAATATTCCCTTGTGTGAGAATGGCTTCAACGAAAAGGCTCAAGGCAATGAGACCGCAGTTGATACTTTACCCCGGCGCCCCCACTCCCCCTTCCTAGGATCTGCGGTGGTTCAAAATCAAATCGACAACGACGATTTTCCGGCCGAAACTCGGGGTGAAAAACGCCACAGAGAATCTTCGACTCCAGCGAAAAACAAAAGATGCCTGGTGCTAGCCGGGCAATAGCTAAGATTGGCGAAGGACAACAGAGTATGAACTCTGACGCCGAATCCCCGACGGTGAAAACGGTGGCACTAGACATGTCAGCTTTGATGGCTCCAAACTCATACATTCAGTCGCTTCCATCCAAGAATTTCCGATCTCAAATCATCGATGCAGTTGACCTCTGGCTGCGCTTGCCAAGTCAACCCTTGAAAATGATTGAACAGGTTGTAGACGATCTGCATAACTCATCCCTAATTCTCGATGACATACAAGACGAATCACCTCTGCGTCGAGGCAGCACCTCAACACACCTTGTCTTCGGTAATGCACAAGCCATCAACAGTGCCGTTTATATGTTTGTCCGAGCCTCCAAACAAATGCACGCAGTTCAAAATCTCAATTTAATGACTGTCTTTCTGGAGGAACTGGGGAACTTGTTTATTGGACAGAGCTGGGACTTGAAATGGAAGTTCACCATGCAATGCCCTACGGTAGATGAATACCTCGCGATGGTGGATCTGAAAACTGGAGCGATGTTCAAGATGGTACTTCGGTTGATGCAAACTGCGACGAAGGAGGAGTTAGGCTCTACCGTCAACTTCGGTCCCTTGGCTCAACTCTTGGGTCGGTGGTATCAAATTCGCGATGATTATATGAATCTGAACGGGACGCAGTATGCACAGGAGAAGGGCTTCTGTGAGGAGCTAGACGAAGGGAAATTTTCTTATCCGATTGTCAGATGCTGTGGCTTAGATTCGACAGCCCGAGAGATTATCATGCATACCTTCCAAGGAAAGCAGTCAACATTGGCTCCGGAGAGCAAAATACGGATTTTGAACTTAATGCAAGAAGCAGGAGCGTTACAGGAAACGCATGATTTGGTTCTATCGATGCAGAAGCAAATCGAAGATGAAATCGGTGGCCTAGAGGTTCATTTTGGCGAGAGGAATACAGTCCTTCGGCTGTTGATTAAGCTGTTAGGAGACGTGCCTGCACCTACAAAGTGTCCAGAATCCTCATCCTGAATCCAAACTAGATTGGCGGATACGATTATCGAACAAATTCTGTAAATCCTGGGAAACTCAATTAGAGTAATGACATGTAACATGTAAGCAAAAACACTAGGCGAGGATCAGATGAGATATGTACCCACATATATGGGATATCATAGACCCAAAGTTCTATGTACATGCCACCCAGCTCGTACTTATCACTCCCATTCTAAGGAGCGAAACATTCTGGTTTCTTCATATTGCAGGCTGGTCTGCAGCATTTGGATGCAACGACATTTTATTTTAAAGCATTTGAAATGAATGAGTAGAGTATATAAATATACTAATGTTACTTAGGTAGTCGTCAAACCCAAGGAGCGTTCCAGAAAATTGAGGCCTGTGAGCATACATAGTGCTTCTGATTCCTTGCCAATTCGCCTTTCATGACAACCCATTCTCCATAATAATATCAATCCAGATCCTGCACAGAAAATCGATAATGTATGGCGATAGTATGACTATGTGATTCTTTTATTAGATGGCGAAAGCTCGAGGTTCCGGGTGATAATATCATAATCCCACAGCTGAGGGAGTTCAAGTTTTTATTTACTATCATAAGTAACTTACCTCACTGATGCAGTTAATAAAACAATACAATCCCCCATTTCTAGCAATGCGCCCGTTTATTAATAATAATTCTACGCTTGGCACACTCCAACTTGTTACGTGTCCATCCGGGCCACCACCCAGACATTGCGCCCCAGTGCGCCCGGCAAACGAAGCGCAAATCATCGCTACCATCAATGATCCAGTATGTAGTTAGTATTGGAATACTATAATTAATCGACCTTTGATGAGCTGGCCGCAGTCTTTCTTGACTCTTATACATACATAGCTACTCTCAGGTGAAAATCCCCTTTAACCTGGATGTAGTTCTTCCTTGCAGCATATGTCTTTTGTCGTTGACTCTTATTGATCATAATTAGCGAGCTTGTATGACAGATTTTAGGTATACATATAGAGACTTTTATTGCCTAAACAAGGATATATATTAATTGTTTTTGAGCACTAACAATGTATGTAGTACTTGCAGATTACTTTACCAGATGTACTTGAAACTTGAGCATTTCTACATTATTATATACCTAAACGGTTCAGTCGTTCTTTTAACTAGAGTGCCTACAATAGTGATTACCTTTTTCCGATGGAAGTGAAAGTTACTATCATACCAGTGGTAGTCTAACGATTATTTATTATTAAGTAGTAGAAAGAACATCTATCTATAAAGTTCATATGAGTCTGAGTTTAAACGAGGAGTAGGGCGCAAGTGGATTCAGATATGATAGCCACTTGGGGTCTGAGCACTGAGACTAGATAGCCACATACCTGTAAGTATCCTTGATGTGGATATATATAAATATATAATTAGCATCATACATACTCCGTGAGTCCGTGCTCAAGAAAGGATTGATGCATCTTCCCAACCAATTGATTTGGATGTTTATACTATGATATGATACTAGTTTCCCTCCGACCAAAGTTACCAAAAGTCTCCCAACGCACGGAACCAACCAGGGGGGTTAGAGTAATCAATCCTACGGGATCACTGGGAAGGGATTCGTACGTAACCGCTACATCTTGCATGGTGATCTCAATCTGTGGTGTTCAAGCCACCCCTTCAACCTTGTTGCCCAACTGTGGGGTAAGTTGTAACTACATACATAGTTACATATGTATCTCGAGTGATAATAATAATTATTATAATAAGTTGAGAACTCAATTTATCATAGTTCAATTGAGAACTTGGGGTTTCCCTTTCCTCGAGGGCCTGGCCATAGTAGCCTGACCCCGACAAGGTGGAAACGCGGGGATGGCCTGGGCGCCATGGCACTTGAAACCTTGGTTTTGGCAAGTTGCCGTCTCTTGGCTGGTTACGTATATCATAATAATTAATATAATAATATATACCAACCATGGTCCATCTTGTTGTTCCATTCCAGATTGATGGGTCTCGGATGGATTTCTGTGCATGTGCGCATTAACTAATTCTGACCTTCTATAGGTCGAGAGGATACTACTATCATATCATTCTAGATTAGGTCTGAGCGGGGAAGGTCGACGATGTCGTTGGATGATGATGCATCTACGTATACACTATCCTGTTTCCTGATCACGTAATCCGTATAGAGTATTCTCGATGAGGAGGATAACTATGGATAACCCACCCGATTTCCCCTTTCCCGCTTCGTCCCTTTCCTGCCGAGAGAAATCCGCGGAGAAGGTGGATGGTGGATGAATGGTGGATGAAAAGATGACAACTTCCAAGGTTGGCGGGGTAAGTTCCCAAAACGGTTTAAAGGATGAAATAGCCAGTGAAAAGTAGCACTGGTGTTAGTACTAGAGTTCAAACCCCACTCCTTGATCCTTGTACTAGGAAAGGGAGCACGAGCTTCACATCATGTCATCTCATGTTGTTCATGTACTTATACTCCTTTTGAGCATACGGGCAGCAGTAAAGTATAGAGTACATACAGTAGTACTCTACATCCATAGGTATGCATGTACTTTCACCGTTTGCAGGCAACAGGGCAGATCCACATACCTACCTCATACATAGTATCATATCAAGGTTCACTGCTATCATAGTACTCTAACTACAGCTTCTCCGCTTGAACTTTCTTCTCTTCTTCTTCTCCTTCTCTTTTCTCTTTTCCTCCTCCTCTTCCTCCTCTTCCTCATCCAACTCCAACTCCCTCTCTCCCTTCTAATGATTCTGGTTGTTGATTATAAATGATGATGAGGAGGAGGAGGAAAAGGTGATATCGGGCTGATCTTTCTCACCCTCTCTCTCTCTTCCCCCCTGGCAACTTTTCTGGGCGTCAACCTTGTAAGTCCATTTTTTTATATTACACTTTCCTTCCCCATCCGTTCTCTCCAACTACTGGGCAACACTCTCCCCACCATTATCATATCCCAACCGGAACAACGGGACAACATCCATACCGAAGATCTGTGCTCACTGACAATCAGATACTATTACAAGCTAATTATCTATCCATATAATATATATATATCTCCCTCGACACCTTAAAAGGAATACCTTCTTTGACGTCATCCGCCGGGAGACGTTCTGTCCTTGCTTTTTTCTACTTTATCTAAGAGACTCGTCGGCTTTCCACCGGGCGTCTCGTGTTCACGCCTTCCTCACCTCCCCCCCCCCCCCCCGTGACAATCTATCTATCTCGCCGTTCTCGTTTTCAAGACCACTCGCTGTCGTGCCCTTGGCAATCATGTCGACAGGCCGCTCCAACTCTCCACCGTCTTCCTCTCCGCCCACCCATCATCGTCGAGCATCTTTGGCTCCAGGTTCTTCCCTCACCGAACTCTTCTCCAAGTCCGGCAATTCTGGAGCAAATGCAGGCACACAGGCAGCCAGCCCTCCGTTTCCCAGTCCAATCACCACGGTAGCCGCCAGTGCGCAGTCCAATCACCGACGGCGGCTGTCCATCACGACTTTGGGCCTATCGGGATCTCCAAGCCAGACGTCTCCCTTTGGGACCCGGGTTATCCGTCCGAATAGCATGTCAAGCTCCGTGGGGTCCACGTCTCCTAATCTCGAGGAAGCGGTGGACGACAGTGAGAATACTCCACCGAATACAACGACCGCTCCATTTGCACGGCGTCTTTCGTTCGGTGCCCAGGCACTGCGTGAGGTCCGCGGCGGAAATGCTCCCGGCGCAGGTAAATATCCCCTCTGTAGCCATATCGCGCTAGAACCACGTCAGAGCACCACTGGCTGAACGTGATCGCTGACATACTTGGCAATCATTAGGGGAAGGCTTCAATTGGTCCGAGGCTCTCCGAACCAGAGCTGAGCGTGCTCCCTCCTTTGGAAATTTCTTCTCAACGTCTCCTCAGGCCCAGCAACCCGCGGCTATCTCACAAGGTTATCATCAGCGAGCCGCCTCGGTCTCCATCGTTGAAGAGCCCACCCGCGAAATGCCAAAGCAGCCTCGACAGAATAAACCCGATTTCTTCCAGGAGAAGATCCTCAGAGCCGACTTCATGGACTAGGCTTAATCGACAGCAGGCCTGATCGATCCGAGTTTAAGGGAGAGGAAAAAGAAGGAAAAAGAAAGAAAAACGGCCGCAAGCGCCTACCATTTTGCTTTATCTATCATTGTCACTTCCAAACGCTGCTGCCTTGCGCAAGTTCACTATGTCCCTTTCTCGAATGTATGAGTTATATCTGGTGCCCTCTGGCGCCTTACCACGGATACCATGTTTCAATCGGTGCAAAGTTCTGGGTTGATTTTTAGGCGTGCAAATGGAGGATTGGTTTTTTGTTTTTGTTTTCCTCTAGCTTAGTTTCTCTTCCCGTACATGTTTTACCAAAGCTATTCTCCAGCGTTCAACGGCGTCATCACTATTCCAATCAGACGCGTTTATCCTTTATTCCCTCTCCGTTGATTATATTGTTGTCGAGGACCAACAGCGTTATTATTACTCGATGACGTCATATAGGTCACGAAATTGAATTGATGTTTGTCGAAATAACAATAACCTTACAAACATGGGGAATCAGTAACACTAAACCGAGCTGGGCCTAACTGCACTAAAATCAATTAATAAATAGGTAGCTACATACCTATTCTCTTTCACCTTCTTTCTTCTTTCTTTCCCCCACCAGCTCCTATCGGAAATAATAAACAGTTTAGTATAACTGTCAGTTCTGTTTGAGGTCGTGGGGCCCCTTCCCCATGCATTTTTCCTTGCTGTTTATATTATATTATTACAGGCTTTTCAAGCACTGGTATCAGAAATTGCTATTTTCTACGGAAATAATTGGAGATTTGATTTGATTTTTTTTTTTTTTCACTTCACTCACTCCCATCACTCCCTCATTTGAGAAGAAATAGGATTTGGAACATGGTATCATACTTAGCAAGAATGATTATTACAATGTACATATTACGGATGATAACGTCAGACAATTAATTTTCTGACCAATTTGAAGTCATTTGCAAAAGCCGACAGCAAAAGCCAGCAATGCCTACATGCATGTATGGTGATGAAATTAATAAGGCACCCCCTTCCAGCAACACTCCTTATTGGGAAGTGCAGCTATTGCCATGTATGAATGAATATGATATGATAGGTAGAGTACTAGTAGTTAGCATATATCATACATATGTGATAGTCGTCCCAAGAAGTTATGATAAACAGTATTTACGGAAGATAGCACGTTGACGACATAAGCTCCTCCTCCGTAAATGTATGTATAGTATCATAATGGTAAGCATCTCTGCGATTACCTATTCCCTGATCTTGTCTTCCGTCTTGTCATATGTACCATGTTCTAATAAATCCTAGTACCAGTTGCGCTTCGCCGTTGTTGGCCCGTTATGGCTGTTGGTTTTCCTCCTTGAAGACTGAAGTCGTTATCTATTGTATCACTATAAGAATATCATATGGTGACGTGGATTTCCAGAGCTTGGCTGCACGCTCGACGTGCTGGTCTGGTCTGGTTCCTGAGTGAGACGGCTTGGTAGAAGGAAGGCGATTTTGGGTCGGATGCAGAGAGACTGCGCACCGTACTGACGTACGTAGCCTGGTTCGATGTGCTGGTCTTCTGCAGGAGACTTGACCTTAACGGTGAAGCCTATATAGTATCATAGGTATAGTAGGTAAGAATTTCATCGATCCCTGGTGAAACGAATGCACTTGACCAATTTCGCGTAAAGATGATCGACGATTTCGACGCTTCCGTTTTCGAGTAGATGAGGATATCATCCAAACAACTTCCTCATCTAGCAAACCTCGCATTATTGCTGTATTGATGTATGTACATATCATAAGCTAGGCTTGGAACGTCGTCAGGGCCATTATTTGTTATTATTATTGCAGAGGACTCTTTCAAGAAAGCAAACGAAAACATCGAAAGTCTATATATACCACACCACACTAGAGTACCGCATGCGGAAAGCCGTATCCCACCGCGGTTGGATGCGAATCCGATGATAGGCATCCCATAGGTCGAGCTTGGTAAAGAACTTGGTCCCGAGACCATTACATGCATACAATGAGCATCTCATCTCGTCCGCATGTGGAAACGGGTATTCTATCGATTATTTTATTTTATTGGCATTATTCAGTCCTCTACAAACGCAGGGTCCCCATCACGCGTAACTACAATACGCTTCGGCACGAAAAAGGAAAGGACTGGGATATATGCCTGTATATATATATATAACCAGCAGGACCTGTGTATTCTCGACTACATAATACATATATACATATGTGTAGTAGCTATCATAGGTGATTTTGGATGCCGAGATCTCGACGGGCGCATTAGGTACATGATAAAGATGGATATTTTTACCTATGTAGGCTGAGTTTTCCTCTATCACATGCCTAGGTAATCCGGAAAATGAGTTTGTACATAACATGCAGTTGTTATCAAGCAGAGGTGAATGATAGATAAATTGACTGTTTTATATACGATACATTAGGTATATACCTACTATGGAAACTAATGGATGTATCGTAATAGTTGTTCCTGATCTGAACCTTGGAAGCATACCTATCCTAACTAAATGAATAAAATCACGACCTTGGAATATATACAGGCCAAAGTCGAACTTGATTCAGTATGCTAAAAAGATGATCATGATGCGCTTGACTCTTGTATCCTAGCTAGATTGTGCTGTAATATTACATATAATATTTGACCCTGCAACAAACCAGATTCACCCGGATTTGAAATTTCCATGTCTCTACTTCCTCTCCTCTCAAATTTGACTCCCAACTTGATGAAGGTGAACGAATCTCTGATCATGGAATTATTTATTATTAAGAGAATTTATTTATAGGAGACGAATATCATACATCCTTATGCAATCCAATCTAGTTCAACTGCCGGGTACATTTTTTGGGGTCCCTCGCACTTGGTAAGATTGATCCTTATGTAAGTTAAAGGACAGGGACATAAAAAGGGGTTTTTGACGACGTCTGGAGATCTATTCAAGAGCCTATTTAAATTTGACCAGCTGGGTATGTATACTATGACTATATGTGCAGACTTCCATTACGAATGGATAGTGTAGTTATGTAGGTAGATTCCAGGAGTTCATTATAGTACCTATCTCTCGCCTTTTTTTTTTTTTAAGACGAGAATATCATACCTAGTTAGAGCTGAAGAAAGGTCTCAAAGGTTACTTACCCTAACTAGCAGGGATGCTGATGCTAAGAGGCAGATGATCTCGATTCTCGAGGTTGGAAATCAGCTTACCCCCTTCTTACCCAGCGGCTGGAGGCCATGTTCAAAGATATCACTTCCTGCCAGTTATAGTACAGCGATTATATAGGTATGTGAAACTTGAAGGGTGGAGCTCGCAATCGAAATCAGTGTCCTCATTTGAACCACTCTGTTGGGGTTCATGTCTTCCAAAGACGTTACCCAAGAGAGATTGAGGGTGAATTAGACTATTAATCGGGACTAGGTAACTGATCAGTTATAAAGTGTTTTAAGTGTATAACTTAGGATCGGTCGGTTCAAGATAGGGTATGTGAGACTAGATACTAAGATTAGGTATGAATTATGATAATTAAGTTGACATCAGAGACTCCAAAAATCTTGCCTAAGTGCGCTTTCGGCGCTTCTAAGAATTCCACGTTTGTACTCTAATCCCCCCCTTTAAACCAAAGGCTGCGCAGCAGGATAGACACATCACTAAAAATACAACAAGCAGAGTAAGCTTCCACTTACTCCCTTTTGTAGGGCACATCAATAAGGTATCCCGTTCGTGATCAGTTGGAATTGATCATATCCCCTTGTCGAAAAACTCTGGTAGCTCTTGCGAATAAGCTCCTTCATGTAGTCGGCTGCCTCTCTCTCGCTCCTTTCAAGCATAAATCGATCGTGGAAATTCTTCAGCGTGTCTGGCTTAAAGCACGGCAGGCCGCTGTCCAGCATCATGCTAACAATGTGAGAGAGCTTCATAGCATATGGACGGGAGGCAAGAAATGCCTTCACCGTAAGCGACTCGAACCAACGGTATGGCTGAGAATTTGTTGGGTTATGAGCATGGGTTCCTGGAAGACTGATTGCGCTCGTACCAGACCCATTAGAAGTATATTGACCACCACCCATGACCGCCACCATCTCCGAAGTGAGCTTGAACGGAGCTCGCTCGAACCGAACACCACCCGGGGCAATATCAAAGCAGAATCCGAAGTCAATATGAATGATGTGGCCGGCGTCATCAATCATTATATTTCCGTTGTGTCTATCTTTAAACTGCAGCAGGTATGAGATCACCGAATAAGACGCCATGCTTTTAACGAAGTTTGTGCGAGCTTCTTGAAACCTGGTGGACTCTTCTCCTCCGTATTTCGAAATAAAGTAATCATACAATCCATTTACTGCCTCGCGACCGAGCATATCGCGGGAGATCGAATTGGGAAGAACATCAATGACGCCGCAGCCAGGTGCTGTGGCTATGACGCGATATGGAAACACCCACACATCAAGCCCAACATGAGCAAAAATGCTTCGAAATGCCGCAATCATCTGCAGGGCCAGCATATCTTGTCGACAGTCATCGCCCACTTTGAAGATCGCGGATTGCCAAACTTCATAGGTCTCCTGTCGCCGACTGGAAGACGCTACACTATCTTGTCTTCGATGGGGTCCAACGCTCAGATTATCGGATACTTCTTCCTCATCCATTCCTTCGACCTTTGTCTTTCTGATTCTGAATGTTGCCAAGTACGGAGCTTTCGCGTGGCTTTGCAATGGCTTGCCAGACTTGCGGTCAATTCCGACGACCACACCGTCTGGATTGCTAGGAAGGTACACTCCAACTTTCACGTCAATTTTGCGCAGCTCTTCTTCAATCTTTTGTTTTTTCTCCTGCTTACTCTTTTTGATATAAGGACGAAGTTTCCCCGACACAGCGGTGATTTCATTGAAAAAATAAAATTCCTTTTCGTAGAAATCACGCTCTTCGCTTGAAAAGCTAGACACCAGCGTGTCCATGAAACTGTCCAAAGTATGTTTGATTGGATCAGGCTATGATTAATCAGCTCGAAGCCCCACAAATTGTTGAGCAGGAGGGGGATTCTTACAATTTCGGATTCCTCGTCTTTGAATGCATTCGCTTTCATATTCCAGATCACTTGATGAGCTAATAACCGAGAGAGTTTTGTAGACTCAAAAATATATCGTTCAACATAGCCTAAAGCATCATATCGTAAAGCTTGGACAAGTTGGGGTACAAAATAGAATCTTCCATCGATGGGATGGCTTTCAAGGGCCCTCATCGCGTACTGTAAAATAAACGGGTGATTGCCATAGGCAGGTAGGAAGTACGTTAGAGCTTCGATGGGAGGAACAGGCGTCCAGTATAATAAGTACTGAACGCTGTTAATAGTTGGGGTATCTGGAAGGATCAACGGGGGAACAAACCTTGAGTTGGAAGGAGACATCTGGAGGCACAGTAGAACCAAACAAGATTTCGAGACTCTCGGGCTCATCGAGAGCTTTCTCGCTGAAGTTGAGAAGCAGCCAACGCACATCATTCCGAATCCTTGCCGAAGGAAAACGAGCAGCTAATTGAATCGCTAGGCCTGCACTTTCCCCCCACGCTAACCTTAGCAAGGGCACAATTTCCTACAGCGAAAAATTAGAAATAACCAAAGGTACATAATCGTTGGTGATCACGAACCTCAGTGTGGCTTTTGCCGAAATTCGATATAAAATGCTTTCGTTCCTGCTCAAGTGGGAAAAGCCAGACCCTGAGGCGTGATCGTTCATTCTCAAGCAGAATTTGAAGAAGGTCTTGTTTGGCTTGTAATGACTTATATGGCCCCGATCCTGAGGCGCCTATTGGGGCAACACTCCTTAAGGCGAGAATAACATCGTTGAGAACCTTATCCTCAGCTTTGATCTGCAGACGGTTGCCGCCAAATGACCACCTAAAGTTATGGTGCATATTAGCAGAGCGATATTCAAGAGCAAAGGCAACTTACCTTGGCGAATGTCTGAACCAGCCCAGGGCCGCGGAAAGAATCTGATCCTTTGCCTTCCACTTTGAGTACTGGCTTGGAGTTGTAGAGTACTTCAAAAGCTTCAGTCCAAGTAATATAATATGGAAATGAACTTCTCTAGTCAGGGGGTGTCCACAAGTTTCCTTGAGGCCCATGAGGGTGTTACTAATCAAACGGTAAAATATGCTCTGCATATGTGCACTCCCAAGTCGGATTGCGTTAAAATGACTTTCGAAAAACTGAAGAAGGCGGAAGTGTGGCGAAAGAATACTCTGGGCTTTCTGCTGCTTCTTTAGTATTAGGGATTTATCTGTAGGCAAGAGTTCTATGTTGGTAGAAAACGGGTCCGGATAGCTATGCCATGTTATCATTTCACAGTGTTTACCGGATGGGAGCCAATCCATACTTACTTAAGAGAAGGATCAAATAACCCCTTTCGTTGCTGGATCGTTTTCTCCCAGGCTTCAGCTACTTCAACTAAGATTCTAGGCCCCGTTCTTGGATTCTCATGAATCACTCCCAGCCAGAGGTAGATACCAAATTTGATAGACTCCTTTGAGAAAATTTGAAATGGTATTCCAACGAGGTAATGAACTACCGAAAGCCGAATCTGCTTGCTAGTGCGTAGCAAAGCAGCCGCACCCCGCAGAGTTTCTCGAAGCTCATTAGAGGAGACATCAACCTCACGAGATGTCCGATAATAAAGATTGGCGAGCGCCGTTTCTATGTCACCAACAGGTTGAGGCAGTTCTTGCGAGTCATCGATGCTTTTGGTGCCTTCTAGTTGTCATTTGTCAGCAAAGCACTATAGCTAAATCCATAGGTTCCATTGACCATGGGCATTAAATACTATACTATCTTGGACGGACGGTATTTCCGAGTATCGATACACTTGTCGCATGGTATACTGTGCAATAAAATCCGATGCGACGTTGACCATATCCACTCCATAGCTATCAACCGATCCTTGGATAGACTCTTAGTTTCCATGTAAGGGATACCTAGAACTATCCTCTTACCTAGTCGTTGATGGCTGGATGGAATGGCTACGGCCATCTCCAAGGCAAATGATCTGCCTAAAGCGATATGGCCGTACGCACCATCACCCTCATATTGCGAAAGGTATGTCTGGTCTGGGTGAGATAAATGTGAATAGCATGGAAACATCATCGTCGTACCTGCAATAAGCCTTTAATGTCCAACGGCGCAATATTCAAAACTTCCATGACCCAAGCTTTTGCACACTCATAGAATGAATTTAACGTACGCGTCCTCGACTCGAAATTATCGGACAATTCAAGTTTGAAAAGGCCCATAGAGGAAGTAAAGGTAGACTTCCACCCAAACTCATCCAGTTCGCCTTCGAGGCAAGACGACCACATTGCTGTCAGAAGTTCGAGAAGCGTGAAAAGAGAATGCCTTTCGCAAAGAGAAGAGGGAGATTCGCCAATGATTTTACTTGCGCAAACTATCGCCACCTCCTGCACTCTTTCAATACGATGGCAGCATACCACAAATATCTTAGCAAGTTGTTTCGACAGATATGGAGCAGAGGCGTGTTCGTGTCTTCCTGACAATGATTTTTCGAGATAGATGCTAACAACCTTATCTGCGATGGCACTCATGCAGCTGGCCATATCGGGTGTATTTAATGCCGGATCCAGAAAATAGGACAGAATCTGGGTGCAGTCGCCGGATGACGATCGAAGGCTCTCAATTAAAACGACGGCATTTAAAAAGACGGTCCTGGGGTAATTGAGGCGTTTAATTGCAGACTCCCTGTCGGGCAATTCACCGATTAACATTCTTTTCTGCTCTACGACACGTTGAGGGCTCACCCCCCGCCTTAGGATAGTGTTAAGTTCAACATCACTTTCCAGTATGTCCGTGACGTTCTCTGGCACCAGCGGAGGGGATCGTTCCGCAAGTACACGAAGCTCATCGCGATGATGTTGGCAGACGCGCGAACCCAATGAGATACCGTGAACAGCAATATTGAACCAGGCATCTCGAAATAGAGATGACGTATCTTCGTCATATTCAGAGATGTCGGGTGGTTCCCCCGTCGTTTCGTTAGAAAAGGAGACCAGTAACGCCAGAGGTTTGAGAAGAGGTGTTATATCACCCGCAGACAGAATTATTTCCTTCTGATGGTCCTGTTCAAATTCTGTAGTATCCCCTTTATTAATGATGCTCTCCAGGAGGTGAATGAGATATAATCTGTAACGCGACGAGCTTCGGCTTAAGCTGACGGAGAGTTGAAGTCTGGCGTGCTGTACTGCATCAAGAATAATGTTATATCCCTTAGCAAACCCCTCACGGTAAAGACGGGTGTAAAACCTTAGCAGGAGCTGAAATTCAGCTTGGCCAGTGCTTAAAGCAAGTGCAGCAGTTTCTCGAATGATACAAGCGTCAACGGTGACGTTAATTTTCCCTATCTTCTGTAGAAGCATTGACTGAGCTAAAGCCGTAATCTTATCATCGTTACAGCTAGTAGCTATAGTCACAATGGCATAGATGACATTTCGGTGAGTAACCGACGTGTCTTCGTCGCCGTTGAAAGAAAAGGAAATTACACTTTCAGATGGCGCTTGGTGTGCATAATGAATAGCATTGGCCGGTACCTCCAGGTTAGAGCCTGCTAGAGACAAAGTCTGAGGATGTCTCTCGGCACTACTAGTTCCCGGACTCAAAACATTCCCTAAGGAATATAGAGTAGTAATAATAGCGTCTTGTGAGAGAATATTGAGAACCTGCGCAAGACATTGTGCAGCCACTGCAACAATGGGACCTGTCGTACCACCTTGCACGATGAATCTAAAGAGAGAACGGCTCAGATTAGAGGCAGTAGAAGGTAAGATCCTTGCAACACTTGCCACGCTTTTCAAAGTAGCAGTTGCTAGATCAAAACTGGCCATTTGGCTAGGGTCGGTGAGAGTATCTTCCAGCCAAGCAAGCAGCATCTCAACATCTGCAGCCTCATCATCCAAGATCACACAGTTGAGGAAGCCGACTATGGCAAAAGCTTTTACAGAGAATGCAAGCTCCCTCTGCCAAGACGAACTGAGTCGCAAATAATCAGAGCCGTCATCAAGAAGGCGAATTTCAGTCGCTATAATATCTGCCAGATGGTCGACGAGAACAATCTCTGCATTGCCATATGTCTCTTTGGCGCCGATGCCAATCATAAAACTATCTAGCAATTTATCCTCAGAGAGGGTTCGGGTGCCGAGGATAGTCGAAATTGCGCAAGCCTTGACGAACCGCATAAGGGCTTGCTGCAGCAACATTCCACCTAGAGGGCGTCCAGTGGCCGCGTAATGACGGGCATACTTTCTCCAGTTTTTTACAGCACTTCCAGAAAGACTTGAGTTGTGGATTGTGGAAGAAGCGGTCTCCACGGCCACCAAGAATCTCTCCGACAATATTGCTTGGGCCTGTTTGGCGATTTTTAACTTTTCACCAGCAGTCCAGAAGCGAGCATAGGCTGCGGATGCCTCCAAAAAGCCAACAAACGAGACTGCAACTGACATTGTCTCTGCAAGTCCCATCGAATCACCATACTCATCCGATTGGGCCTCTCGGATTTTCTCGGAAACGAGAGCATCTACAGCACGAGTGCAGTTTTCCAGGTAAGAAATAACTCCGTTGGCCACCACTTCGCGCTGAGAGGAATGGTTCAATCCCAATGAGAGAAGGGCTGATGTAAGGTGGTGGGTCAATACCTCCCATGGCGATGGTTTGATATGAACGAGGAAAGGGGAAAGGCGGAAGAGTTGGCACTGCGACTCGGAAAGATATTCGGATAGCTGTGAAACCAGTCGCTCCGCGTGGCCAAGTTCGGATATGGTCGGGGCTGCTTTGCATAATGCTAGGAGGATGTCCAGTTCTCGGATACCCTATCGCCTTAGTTAGTTGTAGAAAGGGGGTAATAGCGACCAAGGCCGAACCATAGGGACCCGAGAAGTTGGCATGAGGCCTTTAAAGACACCATCCAAGATGCCACTAGATCGTGGCTTTGAGAGACCAGATGCATTTATCAGACTTGCAATATCTGATTCTTCATCACCACCAGGGGTTTTGACGGCTAGCACCGCTAGCTTCTCGAAGGCAGAGCCCCTAATATTCATGTTGAATCTTCACAACCAATTGAAGTTAGCAAAGACCGACTTAATTCAAGGTAGGATCGCAGCCTTACAAATCCATTGCGGTTTTTTCTAGATACCCCTTTCGTTCGTCTCTGGGTAACAGGTAAGATGCCGTTGTCAGCTTGAAAATGCGGCTACCTGGGAAATCGACGCCTGAGGCCATTACTGCGTCATTTCTAGGCGCCGCTTTAGCTGCTCCCCACGTGACTGGTAGCGGAGGTAATTTATTGTATCAATGCCTCAGGCTAACACAGGGGCCTTGTTTATCATATGTATGTAGCTTAGGTTTTGGTCTATATGTACCTGGTTAAAGATGTCCCCAACCATAAAAGGCTAATTACATATCAATCATCTCCAAAATGTATCCACTTGAGCAATGCTGTTATAATTACTGACCTACATAGGCCACTATAACTATCGACGCTGGACTGCAAATGAAGCTAATCGTATGTTAAACGAAACTTTGCTCAGAAGACATCTGCTTTTCATAGCAGAACCGTTCAGTAGCTTCTGTACTATATCTAACTTCGCCATCAACGGGGAACTTATCAATCAGAGTTTGTCCAGCGTGACCTTCAGCACCAGTTGACGCTTCTTAGGAAGGTCTGTCTCCTTCAGGAATAGGGATCCCCTGTCCCCGTCCGACCTTACCAACAAGCAGCGACGTGCTATTCGCCAACAGCTTAGACGAGAGAAGAGGGAGCTGTATGAAGAGATGCGACCCCTGGCTGGTACTATACAGAGCGCCTTTCCCTTACTTATGTCAAAGACACGAAGTAGTCTCTCTAAATAAGGAAGACCCTACGAAATGACACCCAAGAGTCAGCCAGAAAGGAATATTTTCATACTGCACCCGTACTCGAAGTCGACAGACAGATCAAGCAACTTCTCGGCGAGTCCGATGTTGAAGATTGTGATGCCGACAGCTCCGAGGAGGATGTCTTTCCTAAGCGGGCGCAACTAGTGGAGAATTTCTATGGACCAGAGGCGGAGAACTCTGACGAGGATAAGCTACTTGCCAGACGTATCCAGGTTACCAAGGACATGGTTGCGCTCTCGCGGCTCTGCGAACCAAATCGGCGAGGAAACTGAGTCAATTGCGACGAAGATGATGATGAAATTGAGAAGCCGGAAGAACCCTTGGCTCCTGAAGAGGCGTCCTTGGAATGTCCAACATATTGTGGTTTATCCCGCCGTTCAACAAATTTCCCTCCAAGCGGAAAGATTCTCTCCGCTGCCATCTCATCGATTTTCATCTCGCTCGTGCGCAGAGCGGGATCAATTGCACCTGGCCAGCCTCTTCGTCCCGGTTGACTCGGTAGTCTCGGTTTCCTTGGTTCGCAGAGCTGCGAGAGCGCAACCATGTTCTTGGTAGCCTGGATACGTCTTGCAAGCAGCTTATCCTCGTCAGAGTTCTCGCCTCTGGTCCATAGAAATTCTCCACTAGTCGCGCCCGGTTACCTCTGTTGACTCAAATATGGGAAACATCGATCCGCGCTTACTTGCGTCCTGTACTGCGAACTTCACTAAACTTTCTCCCCGTTGGTTGGAGCGATTGGTGCTTCAATAATCAATGATTCTATCCAGGACTTGTCGCGTGTTGGTAGTAAAGAGGTCGACCTGCTACATGGAATAAAGAAGATTATAGTACGAAGACGCCGACATATCTCAACAAGCAGGACCGCGATAGCATGACTGCCCTCCTCGCAGCGGAATACTACCACGTGCTAGCGTGGTCCTGCTCGTTGAGATATGTCGGCGTCTTCATACTATAATCTTCCTCACTCCATGTAACCCAGTGGAACTTTGTACCTTTGGAATTCCTTCATATAAAGTGCACAATGACAATGTCACTAAGATAATTTTTTAATTAGAGTTGGTCAGTACATACATAAGTCATACCTGGGTCATCTACGGCTCGGCGATTCCGGTACGACCCTTCACGTTTCCTACACTTCCGCACTGCGCCGAAAGGTGATTTCGTCTGGGTAGGTGATAGCAAGGTTAAAATACGCATGGAGAACGAATCCTTCGACTACATGACATCGCCCTATGCGAGGATTTTGCATGCAATTTAGTCTCATTACGCCAGCTGCACAAGCAAGGATATGCTTAAATCACTCATATGACGCCGAGATGATCTGGGCCGACGTCTCGGGCGACCGTTGGAGCGGCACCGGGGAGCGGCACCGAGGAGCGGCACCGAGGAACGGCTAAATACAATGTTTGCCAGAAACTCAACCGTGAGCTGGCCGGAGCTCCGGGATGCTCTCCTTATCGAGCTACAGCAGAAATATGATCGAGGAAGAAGAAATGCCTCGACGAACCGAGGCCATTGATGTCGTTGCTACATACTGCTTGTTTGACGAAGGGGATACATGTCGCATGACTCATGAGTCATGACAAGCGGGCCTGTAGTCGGGATCGAGCCATCGTGAAGGAAGGAGAATTCCCAGGAGCTAACAGGGAGCTAGAATCTCCTCAGCAGGAACCGAGGCTACAGGCGGCTGTTTGTTCTGTGATGAGAGACAGAAGACCTCGAATGGTCTCATCTGTGTCGGCAAACCCGGTCTTGATCTCGAGAAGCGCACGCACGTTTTCAAAACCATGGCGATGTCACCAAGCATATTAAGCGGAAACATCTGAAATATATCGCCGAAGAGGCTCCCGTGAGCTGTGGGCTTTATGAATTGCCTTTGGACCACAAAAGGCACCTCCAGGCTCCAACGTCACGCGATTGATTGATTCTTTCCTATTCATTTGCGTGTTGTTTTTTCTGTTTGTGGTGATATATATCGCAATGCACAACGGAGCTGGTTCTCACCTTTCCTAGTTAGGTTCAACACCTGGATTCCTTCAATTGAGAGATAAGAATTAGATTGCCAGAACTATGGGCTTTTCTGCCTGGCGCATCATTCTCGACGCACTGGCCTACATAAGTCATGGCCTCCAATAGACACGTTGAAACCTTCTACACGTTGCCTTAGGCTACACGTGTATGATAGTATCATAGAAATGTTACAGTGTACACCATTATTAAACAAGTTCCTCAAGGCAAAACTTTCTCCCCTTCCATCCTTTTCATTTCTTACAACATGTAGAGAGGTCCTTTGCGGGCTCTTTTAGCAGGTCCTAACTGCAGAAATATTTGACGTTGCAGCCTAGACCGTTCGGCATCATTCAGAACTTCTCTTCTGCACTCTCTTTGACATTGTTCACAATGAGGTTTCCAGGAAACCAAGACGTTCAGCGCGTTTCCAAAATCCCAACTACTTTTTATCTTGAGACTCAGCTTGAGACTAAGTATGGTCTTCGACTGCAAGTTTCCGACAATGCTTCTATCCGGATTGGATCTATGCGACTCTACGAAGAGTTTTCCCGTGACGATGATTGACCGCCAACGTTGAATGCCACCCAACTTTCTTATCGGCTTTTCCCGGAATGGCATACCACATATCTGTGGTACAAGGACTAGACCTCCGATACGTTAGATGTTGATGAAGGCGGTGATTGAGAGTCGCTATCTACACCTGGCCAAATTCTATTTCGAATGGCGTGATATATATGAAACCTCGTTTGAACGTCAGGAATGTCACCGCGGCGTTCCAGCACCTTCGATCCCGCAAGTGGAAGAGCTGGTGGCATGGGCAACAGAAGGCATGCTGGCTAGCACTGCAGGATAATGTGACGGAGGTCGAATATGGGCCTATGAATGGTCGTACTACGTACTACCTTCAGAAAGGACTGCTGGAGAAAGAACTGGTGCGGATATGGAAGTATTGCTCTCAGCATAGTCTCCAACGGATTAAGGTTAGGAGTTTCATTCAAAGTAGGCCTGAAGGATCATTCGTTCTCGGCTCTGTTTGTTGCTAGCACCGAGTTACTCCAGCTAGTTATTGCACATGGATACCAGAGGTCAGCAGATCAGCACCAGCTGTTAATAATGATGAAATCATTGTTGTTATGTGAAATTAAGGCTTACGTACCTGTAAGGAGGGAACCCAGCCCGCAGTTAATCGTTCAGTTGGCACCACCTGTTTACTATGTATGAATATCGTAATCGGGTGAGGGCGGAGCTCTGCGAGCCTACAGTGGTTCGAAAAAAAAAAAAAGTCCTGTGTCCTGGAGATTCCACCCGAGGAGACGAGAGCATGCTAGATTGGTCCTGGAGCTTGCGGAAGGGATTGGCCTGAAACGAGGAACGATGCGTAATAAGTAGGTGCGGGGGACCGGTGGCAGTTGTTGGCGCCAAACAATGGATGTGTTCTTTTATGTACATACGCTTGCAAGTGGACTGCTTCATATATCCAAGCTCTCGAAATGGAAAAACATGGGTCCGGGGCCATATCTTAATCTTAGCGCTTCCAGGGTACCGCTGCTAACATCAATTAGGATTAGTCTCTGTATATCTAGTACAGGATTGATAGACTAATCCTAATCCTAATTAAACTAGTGGGGCCATCCACGAGAATTTTGCTTTCCGGGTATTATTTACAGGCGTCGATGTCTGTGATATGTTTCCTCCCGACATTCATCTTCGACATTGTATGTACATATATCCTGATCCCCCCCTCTATTTAGTTCGATCCTCACGTAACACAATTCACAGATGGCCAGTCCTGTCGGTTCGTTGCAGCTTTCAAAGAGGTCTCATCATCAAGATACGCAGGTAAAAGAGGGTGGTCGCGACTCGAAACGCCGCAGATTTTCCCGGGAAAATGCCAGGGTTTCTGGCCCATCATCTACGGTAACGGCATGCAAAAATTCTTTAAATCGTACCCCATCACCCGATGCCGAAGCTGCACATTCGAAGTGCTGTCTCGAATCGGGCAAACGTTTCTCTATGCATTCGTCGACTCCCCATGGCCTAGTTGGTCATATGACCAATCTTGAACCCATATTTGCACCCGATGAGAAGTGAGTTATATTCTTGTCCTCTCAACCGTTATCCCGGATCAAAGATAACCAGTGGGTTGTAGGCACCTTCTTCTCGGACTGGATAACATGGTTCAAGTTTTTTCGTTATCAACATATCAACATGTCCGAAGTCTCCAGGTGACAAATTCAGAGAAGATAATTGGATATAAGTTATCACCCGCTACTGAGCATCATCTCTATATCATTTCATCTACTGGACGTTTGAGCCAATGGGATTGGATTTCAGGAAAACAAGTCACTAAATGGGCCAAACGCTCGAAAATTTTAATGTTCGATATTTGTCCTATTATTGTCGAGAAAAATATGCAAATCGCATGTTTCTTTCTTTACGATCTAGGACATGGTCGAAGGGAGATATCCGTTAGCCTTCTAGATGAAATAACTTCGCCTAAAAAGTTAGACGATGTGGTTATACTAGAAACTGCCAGGCCTATAAACAGTATGAAAATTGCTCAGGGTGGACGAGTCCTAATTGTTTCAGATGACCAGCACCTCCTAATCGGTTGCTCAAGCGCCTCGAGTTTTGGTTGTCCGGAATCATTAATCTACACATGGAGAGTTGTCATGTTGCCGGTAACGATAACAAGTCTCGACGTTAGAGAGAGCAAAGCGGTGCAGTCGATAAAATCCGCCATCCCTGGAAATCCTACGGGTGGTCCAAGTAACATTGATTTAGTTGTGGGTGAACAAGGCGGTTCTATACTGATCTATGAAGATATTCTTAAAACATTTAAGCGCAATGAAGACAAATATTTACCTATTCTACGCAAACTTCATTGGCACAGAGACGCCGTCAGCGTTGTGCGTTGGTCAAGAGATGGTGAGTCCATTATGTTTTGCATGGTGGAAACAGAGGGCTAACCTGCCAGGTAGGCAATTATATTTTATCTGGTGGCAAGGAGTCCGTTATCGTCCTTTGGCAGTTAGATTCGGGAAGAAGAAATTTTCTGCCTCATCTTTCATCTTATATCTGCAATCTTGTTATTTCGCCGACGGGGAAATTGTACGCCATTAAACTCGCTAACAATTCTCTTATTATATTATCAGCAGCGGAATTACAGCCAGTTGCTACCATTACAGGCTTACAGTTGCCGGCGAAGATTCCCAAGATTCAGAATGTGGGGTTAGCGACTATAAATAGGTCTTCCGATAATTGTTCTGTGATCCCCGCTGTTTTACATCCACGCAATACCGATCATCTCTTAATCGCCGTCCCGAGCCGCCATTCAGACCGTGACGGCGGTCAACAGCCAGAAAATCTGTCTGTTCTTCAGACTTTCAATGTCCGAACCGGTTCGAATGTTTACCGGCAGGCTCTTGCTCGGACAAACATTACGGCAATGAATAATGGACCTGAAGGCATGGAAATTTTAACTCCAAGTATAAAGCACCTAGGCTTAAGCTCAGATGGAAAGTGGCTCGTTACGGTTGACTCCTGGTCTCCACATATTGAAGATGTTAAGGCTCTTGACCCTTGTTGGGATGTCAAAGCTGCCGTACAAGCCCCCCATGAGATTTTTCTAAAATTCTGGCTCTGGAACGATGTCGCGGAGGTATGGGAAATAGCGACCCGGATTGATGCACCTCATTTTCGGTTTGGAGAAGGGGCGGCACCCGTGCTTGGCGTTGGATCGCATCCAAATGCTTATGTATTTGCAACCGTTGGAACTGATTGGATTCTTCGTCTTTGGGTCCCAACGGTGAAGCGTCACCACGGCACTAACGTTCAATATGGCGAAATTTGGCGGTGCAAAGCAGCAATACACTTGGACGGCAAACTCGGTGCCGAGGATGACGTTTTGACATCCGCCTCCATATGTTTCTCGGAAGATGGCTCTGTTATTGCTGTTTGCCTCCAAACGCTCTTGCGGCCCAACTGCTCTATAGTCCACTTCATTGATATACATGAATGTAAAATACGACATAGCCGTATTGGATCGAATCTAGGTAGCATTTATGCAGCCAAGTTTCTTGGGCGCTATTTAGTTGTGGCCTCGGCGAGATCCATATCTATTTGGGATATTGTTGGCGATTTCTTGATGGGTGTTACATCCCCTGGCCTCCACACAACCACATCATCAAATCGGGAATATTCAACCCTTTTTGCAGCGAACCCCCAAACTCAAACCATTGCGGTGATAACTAAACCAGCTTTATCGAACGAAAAGGCAATGTCGGGGAAACAGCAAAAGATGTGCTTCAATGTCGAAGTGTATTGCCTTCATTCACCGATTCCTTTGTTTCGCTCTTCTTTGGAGAATCACCCACTTGCTTTGCTATCAGATCCAAAGACTGGCGATTTTCTACTCGTGGACGCGACAGCAAATTTTCAACGAGTTACTTGTCTCAATACCAACCTGGGAACTGTTGCTCCCTCAGATGGTTTATCTATTAAATCCAAATCTGGACTGAACGATGTCTTTTGGGACCATTCTACTCAGCACCTTAGTCCGAAGTCCTCTGCACATGTTCCCGTAGCTGCGGTTGATACAGAAACGCCAACTTTGCAATCCAAACGACTAGCTCCTATATTTGATGTTTCTCCTTCCTTCTCGTTGCCGCTTGTTAGTGTTCTCTTCAAAAATGTCGTCCATTCTCTCACCTCGGATTCCAGAGATAGTTAACGTTCCAAGCTGCCGGCCTGAGAATATCATGGATTTTCTGCATCTTTAGGAGCAAATTCTTTAGGAAATAGTTGTCTCTATATACACATATTTTCAGAACTCTGTTGATAGCTTGCATGTTTTGTTGGACTTAGGTCATTCACAGGCAGCATTATCTACATCAAAATATCATCGTTCTGGCGTCAACACTCTATACTTTATTATTTCCCTTTCCCATTTTAAAGAGCTGTAATCTCCGAATGAATAAGAAATCTCGGATACCTTCCCCCTCCTTCCTTGGAATTTCACATCGCGTCTGCTTTGTGGAACCATTACATATGTAGTGTCTGTAACGACTCTGTCCGTAGCACGGCAGCGGTGTTTTTATCGAGCTTCATATGAAGCCCAACATATGTTACATATTTGAACGATTGTAATACATCAGTTACCTTGATCCAGTGTCCAATATACGGCAGCCAATCCGGCTGATTTGTCCGCCGATAATATCGGGTTTGAAATAGTAGACTGTAGTATACAACTTTGCCGCCCAAAGGTTCGGAATCAGGTAAGTGACCACCTTCGGCGGATTCTTGGAGATGCCTTGATGATGCCAGATGGGCCAGACAACGGAGGAGGGGGTCGCATCCAAAGATTGAAGTGCGAAGTTACGGCCACCACATTCCTGTAGGCTGTCACACAACTTTAAAGGCAGAATGACACGTCACACTCGCATATTACACAAATTATAGTAGTAGTGTTTCAAGGTGTAAATAGACTGGCGGCTACCTATGTATACAAAAAAGAAAGACAAGATATGAAATGTTGCACCTATTGATGACTTTCGTCAATGCAGAGGTATGTATGTATGTATGTATGTATGTACACGCGCGAAGCGTCGGAATTTGAGAATAGAGAAATGTATATCTCAAACCATAAGGCCTTCGCAACAGGGAGCTGAGCTGGGAGCCCTTTTTCTATCAGCATAACTTTCGAGTCATTGACAGAAAATTCGTCCTTCAACGGGACTGAAATAAATATGTTAGATACCAAAGTCAGTGCAGGTCTCCTTTCTTTCATCGAAATGTTAAAACGAGAACCACCGCTAGAAACCCTCTCATTTATCATGAAAACCGTAAAACAAGGATATGAATGCAAGATACGCCTATAGAGGGTCCACCTAAGGTCGAATTATGTAGAATACAGAAGGGAAAAAAAAATAAAATAAAGGGCAGTAAATAGTGAACTATTATCGTGGAAAGAAAGGTTTCATGTCTCTGGAGGATCTGCAGTCAAGACTCGAGGTGAGATCACAGTATTTAAGGCTGGAACATTTGGCAATGGAGAGGACTCTCGTCGAGGACCATTGGAAATGCGCATGCTCCCTCGAGAGCTCTTAGTTAGATGCCCTTGTTCCACGCGGTCTTGAATCATTTCGTCCAACATGCGGGACATGTCATCCTTTCTCTTCTTTTCCTTTTCCTTTTCTTTCTCTTTTTCTCTTTCCTTTTCCCTTTCGGACGACTTCAGCGAAGAAAGGATATCGACTGGGCTGACGGAGCTAACGCCGGCGCCACTAGCAAGTGAGCTGGTGTTGCTTCCCGTGCTTTGATGGCCCGACGCGGCTTTTTTATCTGGAAAAAGAGAATCCGATGTCATTTGAGCTATGTCTCTTTGACGCGCTGCTGATCGAAGAGCAGCAAGCATACGGTCTTTGTCGTCGAGTTGAATTCGCAGCTCCGAGATCTCAATATCTCTTTCCCGGAGCAGCCCCATGGCATCGGAATCGTCACCATTTTTGAATTGAGAAAAACCCATGGACATTCGAGAATGACTCGAGCGCCTCGCTTGAAGCAAGCGTCTTTCCAAAGTGGAAATATAGCGATTTTTATCCGCCAAATCAGCCTGTAATGCGGTAACCTGCATCTGGAGACTGGCCACCCCATCCCCGAATTCACCCATTGTTTCTTCATCATCCTCATTGCCGAAAGACCCATTGGTGTACTGCGGAGTAGTAATTGCGTCAATACTATTGATGGATTTCATTGACGCCGTTCGGTTCAAGGAATTAGCACCAAGTGTTGACTGACTTGCGGATGACCGTAATGACTGGGTTCCGAATTCATTGGAATTCGACAATCTAGCCATACTTCCAAGAGCAGATGGACCTCCATTGCTATTAACTCCAGTAGATTTTGAGCAAAGAATAAGACGATTCAAGTGCTCGATCCGTTCTTTCAGTGCGGTGCGTGCAAGTTGCATTTCAAGCATCTGCTCCTCGTGACGTGTCTCGGCCTCCTTTTCAAACTGTTTCTCCTCCATTTTGGTGTCGTTCTCTGCCTGTGTCTTAGCTTGATTTTCCAGTTGGAAACGAAGTGTCTGGATTTCCATGCGGTAACGTTCCAGAAGGACTCTACTACCAGCATCTCCAACACCGCCGCCAAGTGCTTCCTCCGCTTTCTTGGCGTGACTGATGATATTGTTTTTCGCTCTGGCCGCAAACTTGAGAGTATTCAGAGTTTCACCGGTATGTGAGTTGGCTGGTGCCATGCTCCCAGACGAACCGGTCTGGATAGTACAAAGGATGCTGACGAGAGAATTACCGGAAAGAGCGGGTTGAAGTAGCCGGGTGAGCTTACTATCACGGTAAGGTAAATGTTTCCCGTCTCGGTCTATTGAGTTACCGCGTTTATCTTTACTTTCAGAAAGTCTTGCAATAACAGTGCCTAGAGTAAGCAAACTTTTGTTGATGTGAGCCCCTTCAGTGCGCCTCTCCTTGCTCTCAGCAGCTCGCTCAGAGCCCGCGAGATCAATGAGACTTAGGGTCGAGACCCTCACCCCACCTGGAATTATCGCAGAGCGCTTATCATGAGATGCTGTAGCGGGCGCTCGCTCCCTGCTCTCCACGACGATCTGAACAACAGCGTGGCTTCTGGAACTCCGGGTGTTGAATTGAGTGCTTCCAGTTCTTCTCGCATGATCCCCTCTAGCAATCACGCGAAGAAGCTGCGTTGGGCTTTGTACAATCTCTTCCTTCAGTGGTGTTGCATATACCCCTCTTTTGCTATCCTCCCGCAACTTAATTTCCTCTTGTTGAGGGGCACCGACGCCATTGGAGATAGGAGCTGACAGCAGGTCGTGAATCTTCTCATTATATATTTCCAGGTAACTAACACGAAGGAGAAATTCTCGATGTGGAGTCTCCCTGATGTATGAAAAGATGTCGGTGATTGCTAGTGGTATCACCCCTGGAGAGGAAGCTGTGCCCTGCATGGAAAATGTCTTCCCCGTACCGGTCATGCCATATGCAAAAACAGTTCCATGATAACCTTCCATTACCCTACGCACCAGGCGCTTTGCAGATGCATCATAAACCTTTGCATTATTGTCGTGGGTTGTGAACACATTATCTGCGAATCCCATTAGGTCCTCATTAACGCAGAATTCAAAAGAAAGCTCACCATAATAGTAGTCAACATTCTCCTTTCCTCTAAAAGAAATCAGACATCGCCGGCCGTCCACCATCCACTCTCCCTCAGTTTTCGAACCTTCCGCACCACCAGCGTCAGGACGAACCCTGACACTAACAATGACATTGCCCTTTCCTTCTTTAGACATGGAAGACCTTCCAGCACTACCATTAGCACCAATTGCTTCCTCTCGCCCTCTTTTATCGGCCTCTTCAGTGTCATCAAACGTAGTTGCACTCGAAGAATAGGATCCTTGAGCGGAGGAGCTTCTGCTCTGCGGCGGAGAGCAAACGCTAAACTGGCCCTCCGAGTCCCGGGTTCCCGGTCCATTAGGGATTGACTTGCCATCTCCATTGTTGTTCAAGAAAGAAGGTGTCTTAGAACCCCGAAAGTTTGCTGATGCTCCCGCGCTCAGCCTTGACTGTTTCCTCAGCTTCATACCCCCTGTCGTGGTGACAACTCTGAGGTGGTCTGCTGAAGTGCGGTTGGCAGATAACTGCTGTAGCCCTGTACCAGCAAGTATTGGTGATGTGCTAGGGGGCTTGCCGCCGGCTCGAGGGGGTTGTGGAAAGGCCGCAATGCTAACGGTCCTGCGAAGGGTCTTCTCTGGGCTACTAGGCAGTAGCCCGGTTGAGGTTGACCTTAAAGGGGTAATATTCAAGGCCGAACTTGACTGTCCAGATCCTCCAATGGAGGGCCGCGGCGATGCAGGAGACCGGAGTTTTGAAGGGATCTGAGAGGGAGATTGTACCCTTGGAGATTCCGAGGGATTCTGGATGCTTCTCATCTTTGGCGCTGGCAATGATGGTAAAGGTCCAGTTGGTGGATTTGTCGCAAATTGTGATTGGGGCAAAGTCGTCGGTGACGCCATATTCTACTCATCCAATTCCCTTATAAACGTACACACGGAGAGCACGATCAAATAAGCCTGTTGAATTGAGTAAATGGTAACGTTACACGAGATACTCTTGACGAAAAGGCCATATAGTTGATTGATATTAGGTGCGGCTGATGGATCGGAAATTTGTCTCGCGAATGGGGTTTGCCTCTCAGATCAAGAATGATAAAACATGGCGGATTTAGGCAATCCGACAATGGTAGGCATAATAATCGCATGAAAACCTGCGTCCTATAAACAAATGAGCACCGTAGTTGAACCAAATGTGTTGGAGATGAGATGGGATAGATGCAAAATCTATTTCGATGTTGTTGGTCCTCATTGACACACAGGAACAACGCTGAAAGAAAAAGGGAGAAGGGAGTAAGAGAGGATAGACTCTACCCACGTTGAGGACCATCTGTACCGAAATAACAAATCAAGTATGAGCCTCGAGGCCTTGGAAGAGACGAGGAATTGCTGTATTATGCTCAGCATGTACAGAATGTCATAGTCGCTCACAAAGTAGCACTGGTGAGGCTTGAGAGGATTGGAATGAGTAGAGAGGGCCTTTAAAACAATGAGAAGTGGTGAAAACCGTTAAAGGACAAGGGGAGTTATTACTAGTGAACACAGAGTACGTAATTATCATACGTACTTGGGACCAGGGTCGTTACAATCTGGAAGAACCCTTAATAAAGAGGTGTCGGACGTATTTTGTATATTCGGCGGGTGACGGGAGATCTTTTTTCCTCTTTGAGCATATCATAGCTAGAGAGGCATAAATAAGGACCTTATTTATGAAGTTGCACGTCTACAAATTCTTCATCGTCTCAATAATTAATTGCTTAGTGCCTCTTCCATGATCTGGGCAAGGAAGGTTCCTGTGGTGTTGTTATTTTTTAGACAAATATGATACAAGTTTATTTTACCATATTACCATATGTTCGTATCAGAATCCCAGTTAGAAGAGTGGGGGGCAGAATAGGGGCTACCTATGTAGGGCCCTTGTTTACCTACCTACATATATAGGTACATAGTCCGCACTAACTAGGTCAGTGCACAACCTTGAAATGCACATCCTTTGCCAAGTCTGGTTTAGGAGAAAATCAAGAGAAAGGAGTGGATCTTAATTCGATTGGCCCTTTCAGTTAATAAATTTAAGTTAAGTACTAGTTAAGTATCTTTTTCAGTTTCAGCCATTTTTGAAATTGATTATGGATTGCGGCCCGTTGGGCGCCTACAATCCGCGGGAAAATTCACCGCCCAACACTATAACAACTCCAACAGAGCACGATCCATTCCCTGGGCTTCACGATGGCAGCAAGATGCATAGTCAGACAACTCTGCGCTGGTGCCACCCTCTGCCGCAGATTTTATGGCTGGAGCAACCAGCAAGGTTCGGATATTCGTTGGGCCTTAAAGAAGTCTATAATTGGCTCAACGAATGCCTGAAGATGGGGATCGAGAAATACTCCAAGCGTGAAGCATGACCAAGTCCAACGTCATCGTCTTTTTGACGCCCTCGAGGATATAACTGTAGCTTCCATATAGACCCATACTTCAAGAGATTTTGCTCTATGATATATTCCACACGCTATAAAGGCGATACACCAGGCTTCGCAGCACCATAACGCCTGTCTGACGGCGATGGCTTGTCGCTTGATAACTGGGTCGGTAATAGTTTCCTCACCCTCAGAGATCTGGATAACGCTGTATCTAGATCCTCTATAGAGGCAGTTCATGGCGCGTTGCGATCGACAACAGAACGTCGTGGAGGCATGCGGGTGGATGGCGAAAAACGCAATATTGAGATAGTAAAAGCACAGTAACATAGAACATGAGATAATTTACTAAAACCGTAAACGGCATAAAATTCCTCACATCTCTCTCCGCTCCTTGGAATTTTGAGTGACAATAACTGTCCTTCGGACAATATTCAGCGCTGAATGATAAGACTTTCACTGTGCTTAATTATTATTATTAATTATTAGTCTATGGTAGTACATGTTTCTACCCCAAAGCTCCTTCCTTGCCCAGCTTTCTCCCCATCATGGACCACTCTCCACATTATCATCTGTGGAAGAGTCGTCAGAGAGTGGATTGTACAATGGCCGTGTAAGCTGTTGTTGTTGCCTCCGAGCCTCGTAGTCGTCAATCTTCATCTGCATGGCCCGAGTTGGAGGGTCACGATAGACGCGACTACGGTCAAATGGTGCATCAAACATAAGGCCCTTCAACTTAGAAGCCCTCGATACAGCCACGTACGACAAACCAGAAGCGAACTCCGCAGCTGAAATGTCACAAACAACCTGGGAGAGCGTAACGCTCTGTGATTTATGATCAGTGATCGCGTATGAGACGACTAATGGAAACTGCATCCTACTGCAGGTATTGCCCTTTAAGTTGAAATCCTGCTGGACGCGCAGGATGGTTACCACTGGCGTCCCTTTCATGTCGCAAAGCTCACTGCCATCGGCAACGAATGGAGGGCCGTCGTATTTGTCGAAGGCGACCATGATCACAACCGGAGGCTCTGAGAGGATCGGCGCCTAGAGCCCAGCCGATATCATAGACGGTACCTTGGGCACCGTTAAACAAACCGACCTCGGTCCATATATTCCGCGTCAACATGACGCGACAACCCACGCAGACAGGGAAAGACTTGGACAGGTTGCCGGCGTCTGGCCCTCTCGGCACCAATGCCCTGGTGGGAGGCAATAACATCGAGGGCAGGGCTGTTTAGGCTGAGCATGTGATCATGTTTGTACGCATTTACCCGTTCCTTTGTAGGATAGATGCGCGCCGCACCCTCAAAGCTCTCCTGCTCCTAACGGGGTAGCCGGACGGCGCAGCGGGACGACAACAGCTCCCACGACTCGACGGCCGAACCCTGGCCTCGCGCAACTCAAGGAGTGCCATGCGGAATGAGGCTTGGTCGTCTCCAACCTGGCGCTGGATGGTAGTCAAAAAAACCGGTGGCAGCTGGAAGAAGTCACCGATCAACAGAACAGCTAGGCCCCTTAAAATTGACGCTGTAGAGTTGAAAGCACGGTTGGGGTTTCTGAAGGGGGCCATCGACAGGGAGGCGAAGCAACGAATGCAACGTCTGGCCGCTGATCTGATACTACACCGGTAGGGGCTGTTCGGACAATTGGTGACTTAGTGTCGGGACATTCCTGCTGGAGATGAGACGACAAGACCTTGGTCCCACCTCCCCCATCTGTAATCGGGCTGGATCAACAGGACGCTGTTTAAAGTGGCCCATGATCGTATCATAGACCAGACGCTGCTCCTTCCCGAGCCTCGGGAGGCATACTCTCCAATTGAGGCTACGTACTTGCTCTCTCCGGAGGTCCTCCCAATACTCCCCACTGGAAAGAGACGGGTGCCGATATCGGTCGACATGCGGTGACCAGTCGTAGTTCACGTCGATGTCGCGGCGGCAGAGGAGGTTTGCATGCTCTTCTTCCGGTAACAGGTCGGGTACTAGCCTCGCAACCTCCTGCCAGTCTTCCTCGAAGTGCCCAGCCTCGAACTCGTCAAGGTCGGCATCAGGTCCGGGTCTGTCAGCCTCGCTCATCCTCGTGTTCGTGGTTTTCCGGGACTCTCGCGCGCAGGTCGCCCGACAGATCTTGCCACGGGTTCACTGTCGCGTGCAGGTCGTCCCACAGGTCGTCTCTCATCTACAGGTCGTTCCACAGGTCGCTCCATGGGTTGAAGTTCGCGCGCACAGACCTTGTCATGGGTTGACTCTCCCGTGCAGGTCGCCCTACAGGTCTTGCCACTGGTTCAGTCTCGCGTGCAGGGCGCCCCATCTCTCATGTCCCTGCATAAAGGCATTAGCATAGTGTATACGCGAAAGCAAAGTTGAGTCATACAACTGCATTTGCTCGAGATGTCGAGATGGAGAAGTAGCACGCGTTTTTCACAACCCTTCTATGTAGGAATGCGCAAGTGAAAGAACTGATCATTGGGTTGCGCGATACCGTAAGTGGCATCTCTGTATCCATCCATGATGGAGAAGGTTTCAATGACGGGAGAATGAGATCATGAGCATGAGATGCGAGGGGTCGTATCCTTACTAATTAAGTACTTACACTAATTTGCGGAGCTACGCTCCGCGTGTCTTAGTATGACCGCCAAGAAAAAGTTTCCTTACATATCTCAGAAACCCAGGTACATAGTCAAGCGTCGCGGTCGAAAAGATTCGCGTCTGAGTTTCAGAGATAAAGTTTTCCCTACTCTGTAATAATAATGGCCATCTTTCGCCCTTGGTCGTTGCTCAAAATCTTCTCTGCTGGCTTGACGACTTCATTGTGACGATCCAGAAATCGTGTGTTGCGTTCAAATGGCACCAATCTTCACCAACTTGTCCATGTAGCAACAAGAAACTGGCTTCGAAATGGTGGGATACTTGAGCAATGGACGGTTAAGACAGGCAAACGGTTAAGGGACATCTTCTCGTCCAATGACCATAAAAAAATGCTTTGTTCATCTTGCAAAGTAAGGATTTCAAAATGATACAAAGGAGAAAGGACATTTGGCTCAAAAGGTTGCGAAATGCCTTTACAGTGATAGAAGATATCATCAATCAGGGGCACTATTTAAAGAGGTGCTTGAGAAGAAAAGTAACAGGATTAAAAACGATGATGAAGAGATGCTGATGTGGATGGCGTCTGTCAGGGACAGTGGACGGAGGCGGAAAAGCTGTTTGTGCCAGTGATGAAGACAAGGAAGACAGTACCCTGACCAGCATGGCCAACGTGGCATCTTCATACCGGAAGCAGGGACGGCGGACAGAGGCGGAAAAATTAGAGATGCAAGCGATGGATACAAGGAAGGCAGTGAGCATCTGACACCATGACCAGCATGGCCAACCTGGCATGTACCTATTGGAACCAGGGACGATGGACGGAGGCAGAAAAGCTTGTATGTGCAAGTGGTAGATGCAAGACAGTATACGGGCCTGAGCATCCTTGCACCCTGAAGTGTATGTGGAATTTATCTTATATTTCAAAGGATCTGGGTCGACATGCCGAGGCTCTATCTATGCTTCAAGCTTGTGTTCAACTCCTACACCAAATGATTGGGTTCCTCCAATCGTCAGACTGTCGCTGCTATAGTCGATTTGAAGGAATGGTAAGGACTAAACATTCTATTGGGCGATCGCCGTTCTGGCTCAAATACATATCCAGAACAATCTTAGCCAGAGGACAAGTGGATATGTATCATCGAAGAAGATTCAGCCGTAGAATTATTATTAGATTTATTAATTGCAATAGAATACGGCAAATCATTTGCCGAAGAAAGGATGAAAATAGTTCGTCAGTTAATCAAGATTCAACTAGAATCCTGAAATGCTTTGCCTTATCTATGGATGAAAGGCTGATAGCTGATATATATCCTCACAAATCCGGATGGGGAGCCTAAGGCTATTGATATTTCGTGCTCACAATTGAATCTAACCATTGATGGATGTCTATGTAGTAATCCCCTGACACCCCTCTTACGTATCATCCCCAGATATAGGCAGCATTCCCCTTGGAGGTCACATGCAGTTCGCTTGTCTTCGTCCTTAGTGTTCATTCGTTGGTAACTATGGTAATCAGCCTCCCTTCAGGAACTGTATGTAGTAGGGGAGCCGCAAGCGTCATAGAGCAAGTGTGCTATCATAGTAGAGACCTGGACTGCTGTACAAAATGGTTTGGGGTCCAAGTCTCAAGACACCCTGTCCATTAGACTTAGTTAGGCGCTATGTATCCACCTTCCAAGTGCCGCATACGCAAAGAAAAAGGAAACACTTATATCTAATTGAATAATTATATGATCTAAAATAGCTTTAAGTTCCTACTGCTCTTCGTTACTCTTTTGAAATATTCGATTTAAACCTGTCAACTTTGTCGCCGCTAGGGAATGCAATTTCCTGACTACTTCCTCTGCCGGAACGTCGTTGTTTTCGTTTGCCTGAGTTGAAGAGAATTCTTTAACGTAGGGCTCCTGGAGCAACAGAGACGTAACCTAAAACGAGAAGGTTCAGCCAGTGGACAAAGTAAAATTAATCAAGTGGCTTGGGACAAGGTTGCATGAATCATACCAATTTCAAGCCGTAGAAGCCTCGCGTGTAATCTACGCACAGCTCAATGCTTCGACAAAAATGCCGCATAGCTCTGATCAAAAGAACAAGTGAAGATTCCTGATGTTCCGATGAAGTAGCAGAGACATATAGTACTTCGCCTAGGAGAGCATGAAGCTTTATGACGCACCAGGTCAGATAAATAGTTGGTCAAAAGACTGATTAGGATTAGAACATACATTCCAGGAATTGGGTGCTGTAAGGAGCGCCTCTTCTAGACAGAAAATCGCTTGAGAGTCCATTCTTTGCCGAAGATATAAATCTGCCAATTCACACCAGGCTTCTGAGTTCGTCGGGAAAGCTTCAAGGAATTCTACAAGGGCAGAAATGGCATCTGTGGCCCTGGAGAGTGAGCGAAGAATGGCGATACGGCGTTTGAAAATAGGCTGTTAGCTGGTTAGCCATATTTCGAACCTGGGCCGGCTGGAATGTGATAACAAACAATGTTGACTGGGTTTTCAGAGAGAATTTTCTCATAATCACGCAGAATGGCTTCCAACGCAGCCTTATCATGGGCTGTAGCTTCCTGGTGCAAGCCCTGCAAGCCCATTATTCTCTCATTTGATTTGCCAAAACGTGTAGCTAGTTGATCAAATGAGTCGTGAGCTGATTTGTCATCTCCTATTCTAAGGCAAGCGAACATCAACTGTTCGGACGCGAAGTATCGCGTGGAATAGCTATGCGAGACAGCCCTTTGAGAGAGATTGACAGCAGCAACCGGATTTGACGGGTTTAATGCATCACATGAATTGCCTTGGCTGGGAGATATGCCGGATTTCTCTATTGATGCCATTTTTGTTCGTGTTGCAGGGGTTTCTAGAGGCTTTTAGCTAGCAGCGCTATGGGGAAAATAGCTTTCAGAATAACTAGGTGTCATGATTCGAAAGATTCTGCCGAATTTTTTAGTGCGCTAAAGATGCGGCGGTGTCGTGGAAGCTGGTATGTACCGATTGGTCTGTTCTACATAGCAGGATAGCCGGCAACGGTAATTGCCTTCTTCACACCACGGTATGTCCTACACGCCCACTCTGCTTGATGTGAACATGCTTGATGCTAACTTCCCTGTCGGGCAACGAGTCACTCGAGGAAGACATTTCAGAGCCACCGCGTGGAAAACATGAGAAGGCAGACCCCGGATCCCCGCCTCTGCCTGCATGGCTAACTGGCTCACAGTGCGACCGGCAAGGGGGTGAACATGATGATCGGTAGACGTTCCCAAGGTATGACACCTTCACACCGACGCCTTTTCATGGCAACATGCTAACATG
>NPHW01002340.1:0-14874 GCA_002240705.1 Elaphomyces granulatus
CCGCCCGTCTTGCCGAAAACAAACTGCCCCCCGCCTCCAAAGTCTCCTGTCGGGTTGCTGACCACCACATCACCCAGTCGAATATCAGCTTCTCTGTTAGGCGCACCCCCGCCGATACCAACTATCAGTCCGAATCGTATTGATCGGAAGGTGATCAGCATCTGGTGGGCCACGGTTGCGGCCGATGTAGTGCCGTAAAGAAGACATGTAATAACGATGTTATGAGCACGTATTCTACCCAGTACGTAAGTATTCTGATCGTTTGGGTTGGTTGGCAAGTCGGGGTGTATGTCGTCTAGCATTGATTTGGCGGCGATTATCTCCAAGGGGAGGGCACAAACTCATGCGACGGTATAATCGTGATGGCGCAAACATCTCATTATAGCGGTGGCCGTCATCTTTCCCATCACAGTATTAGACGCCTGTTTTGAAAGCAGTTGTATTCGAGTTGTTATTTCAGAATCAGGCCTCGCGGGACTATTATTCTATGATACTATTATTATGCCCGATGCTAGTATGGTCTAACTATAGCCTATAGGCTATACCTCTTTCAAAATTAGCGTCAGCGCTATGATCTTTTTATATATCATAGCCCTTCCAACATCTTCTGTGACCTGTGATCTGACTCCTGATATTTTGTATACATAATTTGGCATATCGAAAATGGACCATGATTGCGCAAGATGTCGAGCCATTGCTGAGGCAGTGGAAAACTGGTCGAAAGGCCTTCAAGCGGCCGAGTATTTCCAGGTCTCTCTTGGGATGTTTGCCGGATTCTTGGAGAGGAAGAGCAGCTGTGCAACGTGTCAGTTGGTGGTAGATCATTTCGAGACAAGCAAGATGGGCCACCCATTCCGGCCGTCTTGTCGCTTGATATTTTCGAAATATGCTGGTAATAACAAGTTTTGGATTGAACCTGTATGTAGCAGTATTCTCTCTTGCAATTGATCATACTACAGCTTATGACATGCATTGATAACCGTCCTTGTTCGCCTCTATAGTTCAAGTAGAAGGTAACAGTGTCTGATCAGGACGTGTTGTGCGGGCGAAGCCTTGGAGAAGAAAATGAAAACGATAATCAGTGCGAAGAATGGCACGGTTTTCTGGAACTGATTCCGTCCTCTCTTTTCTGTCCAGCGGCTGAACATTTCCTTCCTGTCGACTCATCATGGTTGGATATCGAACGCGTTCGACGCTGGCCTGCGTACTGCGATGAAACCCATCATGGGTTATGCCATGCCTTGTCTGTTTGGGAGACGATTGAACCCGCGCCATGTATGCTTCTCATTGATGTTGATAGCCAAAGCCTAGTCCAGGTATCTGCTCCGAAAAGGTACGTCGCCCTAAGCTATGTCTGGGGGCGAGTTCCGGCCGTTTTGGAAACGACCAAGGGGAATTTCTCGGATCTTCAAAGCCCTAGCGCTCTTGTTACTGAGCCCTGGGCTTCTCGTATGCCAGCCACCGTCCGAGATGCTATCTACTTCACCAAAGCAATGGGCCAGCGTTATCTCTGGGTCGATAGGCTTTGCATTATACAGGATGATGATCAGCACAAAGCTGAGCAGCTAAGCTGGATGTCCTCCATATATGCGAACTCATATTTTACCATCGTGGCTGCCGATGGGAACGACGCAGAATATGGGCTCCGGGGGGTAGGCGGCCCTTCATCTACACGCTCTCACGTTCCAGTCATTCTGCACTTCTCTACCGCGTGCCAGATGATGAAGGCGCCCTCGTCCGAGAGCCAGTTCAACATTAAAGAATGGCATAAGCGAGGCTGGACGTACCAGGAGCGAACGCTTTCAAAAAGGAATATCGTCTTCTTCGAGGGGACGGTATTTTGGGAATGCCGGGAGGCAATATGGATGGAAGACCTTGCCGACGTTCCAGATGGCATAAACCCTTCTTCCATATCGCAGCAAAATTCAAGTTCACGGCGGAAATCGGCTCGATATAAGTTTGAATTCTTTCCCTGGCCGGACCTCCATCAATATGCCGAATTGGTTGGTGTATATAACAGCCGGCTGCTAACGTACCAATCAGATGCTCTGCTCGCATTCTCCGCCATCGTCGACACCTTGAGTCGCTCCTTCCAGGGGGGTTTCCTATACGGAATCCCTGAGCTCTACTTTGATATCTCTATGCTGTGGAGACCGAATATGCCCACACGGCTGCGCGTTGGAAGTGATGGAAGCCCAGAATTTCCAAGCTGGTCGTGGGTTGGATGGCAGGGTAATGTGGTCTTCAGCTGTCTGAAGATCACTCACCAACTTTTGTGGGATGGGAAAACTTTCGCGACGCCCATCCGAATTCACCCACTAGTCGTCTGGTACAAGATCGACAGAGAGACCGGCCAACGATGCCGTATCGATAATTCATATCACCATTTCCAGTCACTACGCGATGATGCTTCTATCTCACCACCATCCGGATGGTCCCGTGTTAAACCTTCTGTGTCCGCATGCCGAGAGGATTTCTACATCTTCCGGCACGAAACCATCCCAAGCAAAGACTTCATCCATCCGATTCCCATCCCACAGAAGCCGTTGGACTGGAGCCCGAATGATATCTGGGATAAATTCCTATATTTGCGGACATGGCGATGTTCACTCTTCTCCGGGCCGGTACTACTCAGGGCCGGCGGCGTGCCGCCCCAACAAACCGCATGGAGCAATTTATCCAACGCTTTCGTGTCCAAATGTTTATCCTTCTGTCTCATGGACCACTCTGGCAGATGGGCTGGGATGATCTATTCCAATTTCTCCTGTCCAGAGGAGTTTCCGGAGGGTGTGGAATGTGAAATTATTTTGATTTCCGGCGGCTCCGCAGTAGTTGACTCGGCTGTTGATGATGATGATGATGAGAGAGATAACGATAACTTGAAGAGAAACAACGACGTCGCGAAGATATACCTCGAAGAGTGGATGTGTATAGACGAAATTAAGGATACATGCGAGTATGAGTTCTTCAATGTCTTGTGGATTGAGAGGGGGAAAGGCGATGTCGCGTATAGGAAGGCGTTGGGGAGGGTATGGAAAACAGCATGGCAACGACAAGTTATTGAAGAGGTAGATATCATGCTAGGGTGATCGTAATACAATTCGTTAGATGAGGAAATGAGGAGTTGGATATCATTCAAGGGTGGCATGAATCATGATAAGATCTGAACTACGAATACATCTCATACTATGTATCTCGCCGACGGTAGCTTTGATGACATTTCACAGTTTATGGACTATATGGACAAATTGAGATATCTACCCTCTCGCATTCCATACTAATGTGATGTATTATATACTACCTGTCCGGCTCTCCACGAGCGTCCGAAGGATTCAAGTCCAAATTCCCCATTCCCCACTTGTTTAATAGGTCCTGCAAAGACGTCGTAAAAGGATGGTCTTGACCTAAAACCTGTTTCCGCATCCGAGTACAGTCCTTCATTAATAGCCTCCTCGTTTCGGCCTTGCCCTTTGAATATGAAAGCCAGATTAGCCATGCTGGTCAAGGTGTCGGGATGCTCCTCGCCAAGCTCCCTCTGACATATCTCGAACTCCTTTACCTGTAGCTCCTTAATTCCAGTAGGCCATTGCTAGATTACCCATGCTCGTCAGAGTTTCTGGGTGTTCCGGCCCCAGCACTCTCTTTTTCACCTTCATTACTCGTGCATGCAGCTCCTCCGCCTCCTTCCACATGCCCTTGATTCCGGTAAGTTGACGCCATGTTAGACATGCTCGTCAGCGTGTCCGGGTCCTGGCCCAGGACCGTCAAACTCGTTTCCATTACTCGCACCTGGAGCTTCTCCGCCTCCTCCTTGATTTCGGTAAGTCGACGCCAGGTTGGCCATGCTTGTCAGCGTAAATGGGTGTTCCTGCCCAAACGCCGTCTTTCTCGTCTCCATCACTCGCACCTGCAATTCCTCTGCCTCCTTTCACCGTCCTTGATACCAGTAAGTCGATGCCAGGTTAGACATGCTCGTCAGCGTGTCCGGGTGCTCCTGGCCCAGCACCGTCAAACTCGTCTCCATTACTCGCACCTGCAGCTCCTCGGCCTCCTTCCACCGCCCTTGATTTCGGTAAGTCGACGCCAGGTTGGCCATGCTTGTCAGCGTGGACGGGTGTTCCTGGCCCAGCACCGTCTTTCTCGTCTCCATGACTCGCACCTGCAGCTCCTCGGCCTTCTTCCACCGTCCTTGGTTCTAGTAGGTTAATGCCAGGTTAGAAACGCTCGTCAGCGTGTCCGGGTGTTCCTGGCCGAGCACTATCTTTCTCGCTTCTATCACTTGCATGTGCAGCTCCTCTGCTTTCTTCCACCGCCCTTGATCGCGGTACGTTGCTGCCAGATTATCCATGCTCGCTAGCGTTGCTGGGTGTTCCTGGCCCAGAACCATCTCTCTCGTCTCCATCACTTGCACCTCCAGATTCTTCCAGCGTCCTTGATTCTGGTAAGTCAATGCCAGGTTAGGCATGCTGCTCAGCGTTTCCGGGTGTTCCTGGCCCAGCACCGACTTGTTCGTCTCCATCACTCGATCCCCCAGCTCCTCCGACCCCCTCCATCGTCCTTGCTTTCTATATGTCGATGCCAGGTTAGCCATGCTGCTAGTCTTGCCCTATCAGCATCACTTTTCTGGAGATCCTGCAGGTATTTGGGGAGCGTTATGTGCGGACTTCTCTTGCTAATGAATGCTGCAGCTTGGGTAATAGCAAGGGGCATGTAGTCAAGAGCATGCAGGTCTTCGCATCATTAGCATCAAAATCCCCTTGAAGCTTCTTATGGAGGGGGTCCATTGCAACACTTTCATCCATCGGATCGGCCGTGAGAATGTCTCTGGTCTCTCCTGTTATCCTAAAGGCTACATCCCGGCTACGAGAAGTGAGGAATTCTGATAAAGCCTCGTTATCATTATCGCCAACTTTGCTCTCACCGATTGGGTCAGACAAGACGCTAGCATCATCAGCATTGTCGATGTCAGATGGTCATGAGCCATCGTCCATTGGTCTCGTCGCACAGCCAGTTATTGACTAGTCGTGGGATATTGGATTCCAGATTATCCCAGCCAGCAATCTTTACTCTTTGGGCTATTTTACTATAGCCTTCTTCGAATCGTGCAGCGCTGCTGGTGTGTACCCAGAAGACCCACATATCCGGTGACTTGGTGTGAGTATTCGATCGCAAGCTGAGACTTCCTGCCTTCACCGTTAGCTTGCACTGTCGAGCAGAAGCAACTAAAACCCACCCAAGGCCGACAAGGGCCACTCGTGAAGCTGGCAGGGAGCATCTGGTCTGTATTTCGGACAGGATTTCACGATGCACAAAGTCTTGATCACGCCGAAAGGGTACTGTGGACGATGGGGTTGGTCGTGGATCCGGAGATAATGTGGTATCTAATACTGTCAGCGATATTCTAGTTTCTATATTTTCGCAACATGTGGACAAGTCATACCGTGTGCAGTCTGCAATGTTGACGAAGCAGCGACGCAGTAATTTGTCAAGCTCTGAATATGACTTCGGAGAATGGTCGTGATTTTGGCATCTTGACGGAGGCTAAGAATGGCCTTGCCAGTTTTCTTTCTCCAAGAATCCTCTTCTCGCGGCAACGATCTGATGATCAAATTGTCCAGTAGTGTTATCTGCGTTTGACACCCGTTGACCACTAGCAACACAGCCTCTCTGGTTTCCTCTTTTATGCTTCCTTTCTCAACCGCAACTTTCGTCTGGTTTAGAGTTTCTAGCAGTATCGGCAATTCGTCTTTTACGTGCTTGAAGGGTTTTGGAATCTCCCCGAGGCTAGACTGGAATTCGTTTAGACGATGCAAGGCTTTGGAGCGAAGTCCACAAGTTGAACTATACTGGCTACCACGCCAACAACAACGAGCGCTTCAGCCATTATTATTGCTGTTGGACATTTGTGAGTATAGATGGAGTGAGCGGAGGGTAATCGTATCTTCATAATGTGAGGGATGAGCTTAAATAATGCAGTGATATGTAGCGCGGGGCAGTGCAAAATACATATCCATTCAAGGCTGCGAACGGCGGAGCCTCCCAACTTGCCAAGGAGCCTCGTACATAGCAAGCAAGGGCGCAAGCTGATCTCTGGAGGCTGAGCAGACGTGAGAAGGCGAGCAATATTATTGTGACATTAAAGGCCGATCTGATCAGATCCTACACAAGGGCGTCTTGCTTGCAGTTGATCATCATCATCACTATCCTCGAAGCTTAAGACGAGGCGTGGGTCTTGAGTTTTCGATGACTCCGTAGAGCAGCCTCGACTGTTTAATTTATCATTATAACTCATTTATAGGTAAGGTATGTGAGGAATCCTCGCTACCTGAAACATATTTGATATTCCTAATCGAGTTCTTATTACAAGGTATTGCTGTACCAGTATGGAAGGAAGGTGTATTCATTAACCAACCATCACAAGCGCGCTGATCCAAGGGGATAGGATAACACTATTTTAACAGTGTGATCAATTAAAATTGATCTAGTTCTTTAGCCTATATGGCCCTTTTCCTTTTTTACATGGTATGTAACAGTCAGACATAGATAGTCAGAATCACAACCGCCCAAATTCAAGCTTCATCTTTGACCAAAGTCTCATCGCATCATCACGGCCCTATGTAGTTTCTCTCTCTCACAAAAAAAGGATTTAAGGGTGTGGGAGACGCCTGCGACAGAATGCGCGCTTGTGGCTTTGAACCGCGAATGTATCTCCAATAGGCGGTTATATTAAAATATACCCAGCAACAGATCTCAGGCATCTAGACCTTCCTGAACAAGGCAAACTGACACGTCTGGTGATAAACCAAATGCCCCCCCCTCTTTAAAAAAAAAAAAAAAGAATCACTCTTTCCCTTCCTTGTCTCTTATTACCCCTTCGCACGAGACAACCTGCACTGAGATACCCTCGAGTTATCCTTCCGACAAAAAACAGACTCTTTCCACAAGCAAACACAACACAATGAAAAAAGAGGGAAACCCCCTTTCTCTGAATTTCAAAGTCGCTGCCAATTCTAGTGAAGCTAAGCCGAGAAAAACCAAAAAAAAAAAAAATTCAAACATCGTATGAAATTGCATCGTATGGCATAACGTAGCATAAAGCATCATGAAAAAAAGGACAAGAAGGCTAACCAACTTCAAGAAAGGAGAATAATTCTTTCGACTAATTTACCTGTCAAAATTCTGTTAGGCTGTTCCGTCCAAAACGGGGAGGGGATAGACATAGCGGAGGCAGTAACAAAGGAAATAATAAGAAGACATATAATAACATCCTTCTTGCTTGCTCCGAGCGCATATCCGCTATCTGCGACGTTTTAGGTATGGCCACCAGGCCTGTAGTTCAGTTGAAAGGGAAGAGTCATGTGGCGAAATTTCCGTAAAAATTGAGAAAAATACTCGCCTGGAAAAAAAAGGGGGAATGAGAACTGCCTAATTCAGTTTGTCGAAAACAAAACAAGACACCTGAATTTTCGACAGTATAGAAGACTCCGAAGCGCACGAAAGTAAATTCGGAATGGCGTCGCAAGGTTCAGTAACTGATAAGAGCATATCCAAGTAGACACTGGGAAGCGTAAAAGCGACATGGAAAATGAGGGTCCGATACGAAGGTACCGGAAATCTTTCATAATTTGTATATCAGCTGTAAGAAAATGGTAGAAAGTTCTTTCAAGGCCAGAAGAGGGGGGGAGAAGAAAAAAAAATCGGTATCTAGAAGTATATAGTCAACTAATAAGATGATGGAAACAGGACGAAATAACTCCCGGGCCTTTGAAGTGTCGAGCGACAAGCAAGGATGTATCATAAAAGAGACAGAGGGAAGGGAGCAAGAGCCAGCAAGAAAGATCCCCTAGACGGTGCGTAAAGATGTCTCTTGAGGTGAAGATATTTCCTGTCCAACCAGAAGCGAATTCCAACATGACTGAAGTATAGTTTTGTCAACAAAAATAGGAAAAGAAAATCGGAAAAGAACCAGATATAAGATAGCAGAACTGTACCCACCCATAACGCCTAACCGTGATTCGGAAAATCTACAAGACGACACACTTCCCTTTCTTTTTCGGGGCGGGCTCCAGAGCCGCGACAATAGCCTGATGTAAGGATGGACCCGTTAGCATGCATTGAGAGGGAGGAGTTCCCCGTGGCGAGGAGCGTACCTCGTCGAACACATCCTTCAGTTTGTATTGTGTCAAAGCAGAACACTCAACATATTTGACCGCACCCAGCTCCTTAGCCATCCTATCCCCATCCTCTTTGCGAACCGGCTGCATTTTTTGTTTTGACAGTTTCTCGCGAACAGCAAGGTCATCGCGTAGATCAGTTTGAGTGCCAACGATTAAACAGGGAACGCCTGGACAGTGATGATGGACTTCCGGGAACCATTTTTCTCGCACGTTCTCGAACGACGCGGGTGACGTGACTGAGAAACAGACCAGGAAGACGTCGGTCTGCGGATATGAAAGCGGACGGAGACGGTCATAGTCTTCTTGTCCCGCTGTGTCAAAGAGGCCGAGGGTATAGGGTTCATCACCAATCCTGATGAGAGTAGAGGAGACCATCAGCTTGTGTTCAGAAGGAAGTTTATCTCCATGACATCGAGGGTGAAGTCTTCCAATGCAAACAAAAGGGCGCTGGTGGTTCGCACCACTGAAGTATCATCTCGACCTTATGTACAGGCACCTGGTGTGTGACAGGACTAGCTATGGGATCGGAGATTTGAAGGAGCAGATGGCGAACGACGACGACGACGACGACGACGACGACACCATAACTTACATTACAGTCACAGCATAGTTATCGAACACGGTCGGGACGTATTCTGATGGAAACTTGTTTGTCGTATATGAGATCAAGAGGCATGTTTTGCCAACGGCACCGTCTCCAACGACCACACACCTGTCAGAAGTTCACAATCCAGTCATTTAGTCAGAAAATAGTCGTTTAAAATGCTTGGGAGCACCGCGTGGCGTCGTTGCCAAGAGAGGGGTCTACATTTTGTGTGCATTGATAGAAGGGGAATGGCGGTTGCGGGCAAGACAAGACATACTTGATCGTGGCAACAACCATCTTGTGGTTGGTCCCCTGCTTCCGGAGGAGGTTCCAGAACGGCACAAAAGGACTGCAGGTGGTATATTCCTGGACCGTCGACGTAGTTATAACCGGACGCTTTGGGGATCCTCTTTCTTAATCGTACCGCGCAAAGTCTGGGATGAAGTAGGTGGGGGTTAACGTCAAGGAAGGCCGTTTGCAGACGGAGGTAGAAGCCAACGACCAATAGTCAACTAAGGAAGACCAGAAACGCCGCAGTAGTCTGGAATGGGATTGGCGGCCTTGCTTGGCTGAGGAAGGGATTGTGAATGCTTTCACTGTAACTGTCAAAGTGGTTGTTCGAAGGGCGAAAAGGAGCAGGAACGCAAGGCAGTTGGTGAGGAAGAATAGATAATCTATTATGCAGTCATAAGGTCAGCTCATTTCTGTTCAAGATGCAAGCTTGGTAGCCCTGGGGATTATTCTCTCATAGCTCCTTGAGAAGGGGTCTGGCTTCAGTGCCGGTCCCTTTGGTGGTTTCTTTTGTTCTGGGAAGAGGTGCAAGGAGGGGGCCAAACCAACCCTATTTGGAAATATTTGGATGCCGGATGCAGAAGCGGCTGTTGGACTGAATATATCTAGAAATCTAGAAATCTAGACTAGAAAAATGCCCGCTGGTTCTTGGACCAGGGGTGAGTGACGAGAAGGATGGTGATGACTGAGGACTTCAGGAGAGGGGAAACGGATGCCTGGAGGGATTGAATTGCCGATGTGCGGTATGGAGAAGGTCGAAAAGGGTCGACTTCTGGGGTCACAGAGTGATGACCAAGAGGTGTGGGTTATGATAGGTTTTTCGGATCCCAGACTAGTAGAAGGAATAAATCGATCCCTGTTGGCACGCGGCAGACCAGCGAAAGAGTTGCCAATGCCTTTTAACGGACTTTTTCGGGGGAATAGCTGGAAATGGTGCAGAGCTATAGTAGTAGACCGAAACTGATGGGGATGAGGTTTTTGGTCAGTCAATTCGTAAACGGTGGGTTGGGGTAAGAAGAAGAGTGGGAAAGGGAGTTGAAAGAGGAAGCGGAAGAAGAGGAAGAGAAAAGGAGAAAGAAGAAGAAGAGCAAAGATTAAAGTGTGTGGATAGATTGATGAGCTTTTAGGCATGTATGCAAGAGATGTAACTAGACAAGAATCATAGGAAGTAGTACAGTACCTAGCTGTACTTTTAGTCTGTCATGATTGGATAAGGGTACCTTAAGGTACCTATGATAGATAAGGTAGATACCCGAACAACAATGGACTGTATGTAGGCAATAAAAAGAATTGAAGCCAAGGTTGCTGTAGTTATTTTATAAGTTAATCAACGATGTAATTATTAAATATAGTAAAATGATTAAATGAAGATGAAGGGGAAAAAAAGAGATACTGTATGTAGAACTATACAAATGGAGAATAGCATGGGGTGGAAGGATCGACTTGTATGTAACCAGGTAATTATGTACCTACATATATCTCCGTCCATCCCACAGATCATAGATGCATCACTTCCCAAGGTACCAATGGAGATAACAGTCATAGATATGTGATAATATAATAATTAAAGGTTATGTGCATGTACTCTAAATTAATACATACATGTATGTATGATATACAAACTGATGTAGGTATGTATGTATATGCTGGTCATACTATGATATGCTCCATATTTGGATGTTCTCTGGTCACTAAGCTAATGCTAGCTACTTCTGCTACTGCTCCTGCTGCACAGCGGGGAAGAAATGTGGCAAAAAAAAAAAAATAAATCTGTTATCATTCTATTATCTAAATAGCAAGGCTTGAGTTGGACGCCTGAAGTGAAGACCTGCGGCCTGAATGAAGCCTGAAGCAGGCGCCCGAAGTGAGTGGATATATCATAGTAATAAGGTAGGGATGAAGCTTCTCGTGATGGACATTGCATAAAGGTACTGGAGAGACTATAGTAATAACTACAATTATGAACATATCAATGATGAAATGGTATGGTACAATTTCACAAAAGAAGACTCCTAATATATTGAAAACAATCTAACAGGCTGTTACATTATTTTGGCCTCTTAACTTTTCAATCTTATTATTTTGATACTCCTTTTAACTTTTAGTCGTTCCAGAATCCACAGTTCTCCATTCAACCTTCGTGGCTTGATGCTTAAGAAGCTCGTCTATTGACAGTTCGGTTTAGTGGCGCTGCACGGCGCGAAATGGGGTCTGTGGTCCTTGATCGGGGGGGATACAGTTAGTTAGTTACTGAGCTAAAGCTACTAGTGTACCGCTGCTTCTTCTCCCCATATGATAGGCTGCTAGAAAACTCCGTCCTTATTAATTATCGTTTCTTTCTCCTTGCTAAAATAAATCATAATATATACCTGATAAACCCAAGTTTATCCTCAATCTTAACAGTGTTTGATGATAACTACGTATGCAAGGCATCTCTTGCATATGAACAGTGAGATGGCTTCCATCAACTCATAATTGCGCCATGTATCAATCATGATATCAATATGATAGTGACTTTCCCATCAAGAAACAATGTATGATGTGCCCCGCAGCTCTAGACTGCATATCATGATATGCTGGACGCCAATGAATGATACCATTGCTATCAATAATGGATTCAGGGGGACGAAACACAATGGTTAATCCAACCGCTTAATGTAATTGCATCGGATACCATTTCGTCTTTCATAATTGGGCAGAGTTATCCAATAAAATTTACTCTTTTCCAGAACAGGCCCGGGAATAGAATAACCATTAATACCTGGGTTTTTAGAAGCAGGTCAGGGAGATATCATACTTTACAGGATGACGAGAGATCGCAATCAGTTGGTCTCTCGGCCTGGATAAAAATGTTCGTCACCGGAAGGCTATGCCGAACGATACATACGTATAAAATAACTCGTCGATCCCGTCACCGCTCCCCGACAGTGGACTGCAGGACACGGCGATCATACCCAAATGTTTTGTTGTATGTAGGTTAGGACTCGGAGAAAAATAAACCGGAGAACAATCAATCCATCAATCAATGAGTGAGGACTACTCTATACTCTATTACTCTATACGAGCTCCCGAGTCTCGTGACACTGCCTTCCCAAATACAAAAATAATCTCCCTTTATCTCTACTGGTAACGCGGACTGAGCGTCCGCATTCATGCCCTGGAACGAAACTTGCTATATTCTAAGTAGCAGTTATTATTCTGTTCCTTTTTTCGTCCTATGATGCTTGAGTTTTAAGGACAGCAATCTGATTTAGAGGGGTATCGGAGCGCAAAATAAATTTATAAAAGAGGTAAGAAGCAAAACAGTAACTGACACTAGTCTTTTTGAATACAATGATGGTAAAACAATATACCCATTCGGTCGGAGAACGATACAGAAAGAAAACCGTTTTCTAAAGATATGTAGGTAAGTTGTCCGAAGCCGGTTATTTTCTATCGACGGTCTATTGTCTCGAAAACGGGTCGACGCAGTGATTGTTTCTTTGAGAAAGATTCTTCTTTATTTTCAGAGTTCGAACCCGTAATAAATAGTGGATTTAACGAAAGAGCAAGGTTCCATCTCACATTATACCTGTATGCCATCGTGCTAATGTCTGTCGTTCTAAGGCTTGCAATCTCGCCATTTCCGCAATCAGATCCGGATGGGGTTTTTTGCTGATATCCGACATTCGGATCTTTTGTAGTAGATGTAGTCGCTTCGATGTAGTTAAGCGACCAATTTCTACATAGAAAGAGCAAAATTCGCGGTGCGAGTCTCGATCTTTTGATACTAGGTCTAATAATGCCTTGGAGAACGTTTGTCCCTGCGTTTTGTAGTCTGTCAGACCAAAAGCGGCACACATTGGAACCTGTCTTCGTCGAATGAAGTGATTTTTAATGGTGATGGAGCGTTCAATCGGGAAGACTGGTATAGAACTGTCTTCCAAAGAAGTGAAACGTGCTCCTCGGTTTCGATTCTGACGGAGTAAGACACAGTGTGGTGGTTTCGTACACATCACATGTATGTCGTCTATCGCAAAGAATTCCGCTAATAGAAACTTTGTCAGTATATGAGCTGTTTTATGTAACTACTGCTCCCAAGTCACCAGCCTTACCATTGGGTTCTATAACGACTCCAGTGGCAATTCCTCGGCACCCGTTTACCAAACCCAGCTTGCTATTCTCATTTGCCAACACCATGCACGGCATTCCAGCCGTGTAAATGAAGAGTCCCTGTGATGGGATTTTGACCCCTTCATCTTGTTGGCTAAAGACGTCTTCCAAGCTCAGATTCCGTACCGGCGGGAGTCGCTTGTGTTGAGCCGGAAACAGGTAGACGAGTTGATTATGAAGTCGAGCGAATTGAATGATGGCGATATGATTTAGATGTTGTCGTAAAGCGTTGGACTTGGCTATAGACACCATTTTGTATAAGGGAAAATTGGGAACTGGTGGAATAACTTTACTGTTTAGAAAATCTAGGTCATCAACCGTCAATTCGGCATTTCTTGCTCTGCGCAGAAGATCTCGAAAGGGTAGATCTTCTGCCTGACGCATTTGTTCGTCTAAGAGGATGACATCTGTGAATCGTTGCCAGATCTCTTTTCCTACAATCTCTTCTTCATTACTTGGGCGAGGCTGCCGCCAGAGGGGTAAACCTTTAACTGGAGGAAATTGATAGAAATCCCCCATAAGGATTACAACTGGGAGTCCTCCAAAGAGTTCTGAGGAGTCCGATCTCAAGGATCGCGCCATGTTGCAGCGTTTATTTATTCTGGAAAGGGATTGTAGGTCCGTCATGCTGATTTCGTCAATGATCATAATCGTTCTTTTGGCCCAGAGGTGTTGAATTCGTTTTGCAGGACCGTGATTGGGTTTGTTCCCAATAGGCATACCTAAAGTGGTGTGATAGGTATTGCCATCGATGTTGTCTGCCGCCGATCCTGTCGGGGCTATTAAAACGATCTCAGCCTGACGTTGCAGAAGTGATAAAGCGATCATATTAGCCTTCACAATTCGAGATTTTCCAGTTCCCGCCTCTCCACCGACATACATGAACAACTGGTCACGTTTGGAAGCATCGTAAAGATTATCTTTCCAGGATATAGCTTCCGATACGACTTTTTCTGCAACCAGTCGCTGTTTTCGGTTCAAACCGAATTTTTCACAAACCAAGTCCATAACCGTAGACGCGGAGGGGTTGTCTTCGAGGAAGATTAGTGAATCTCGTAGTTGTTCCGTATCTTCCTCCGGGATCAGGGTGGGAATCAAATTGCCATCATTAACATCATCTATGAAGTCGTTAAAGGTATACCATTATCCGCTTCCCGGTGTCTCTTCAGTTCCGACCGCCAGTCTTCTAAAATATAATTCGGTACGAAACGGAGGCTCGAAGAATCGGATGACATTAGTTGCAATACATCTATTTTGGAAAGATTGCGATCTTGCAAATTGTACGATGCAGTCCAGTTCGCATCTAATCCGGCATATTGCCGTGCCGCGGCAATGCTATCTTTATGCCATTGTGAGACAATATTATGACAAGTCATCAACAAAGTCTCAGGATGCAGATCTGTATCGATTACCACATCGTCCGAATCGGAATCGTCTATACCCGAAATTGGATCTATAACATCAAGGTCCTCTGTTTCCTCCCAGAAAGTTACAATAATAAAGATCCTTCTATTTTAATCAAGAATAAATCTCAGAGTGATTTTGGTCCGCCCGGGGAGTCAAGGTGGTTGAGTCAGTGGACCAAAACACTCTGATAATATCAACAACAACCAAAGATAGATTGAATTCACATGCTCAAGGTCAAGAGAAATGATGAATCTTTAGGTA
>NPHW01002341.1:0-17320 GCA_002240705.1 Elaphomyces granulatus
CTCAGAGCTGCCTCAATTTATTTAACATTAGCGTCAATGCGGAACTCAGATTTCCAAAAAGGGTCCTATGATACGCTGCTGATACCTTCGTGGCCTGAGGCACCAACGGCAACACTCTGGGCAACAACGTCCCCAAATCAATTCCAATAAAGATAGAAATTGCAATACTTAGTAATTACTCTACAAGCTATACTTACTAAAATTTTCATACCGATCAGACTTGATATGGTGGCGTGGTGGGGCACAATGTCAATGTCAACATCCTGATTTTCGTGAACACTGCAGGTTGGCGACAAAAGTACAGTGACGCTGTGCCCAACCACGCCACCATATCAAGTCTGATAGTGTGAAATTTTGAATAAGCATAGCTTGTAGTTTGATCTCTAAATAGCACAAATTTTACCTTTATTAAAATTCATTTGGGGGGGGGTGATATACCCAATTCCGTTTCGGCCACAGAAAATGATGGGAGTTCAGTGATGTTATGCCCCGCCATGCCACCAGATCAGGCTGGATCGGTATAAAAATTCGAATAAGCATAGTCTGTAGCGCAATTATTAATTATTGCCATCTTTTGTTTAATGCAATTGATTTGGAGACGTTGTACAGGCGATATAGTGCCCCAGTACTATATGTTTATGCCTCAGGCCACGAAGGTATCAGCATAGGTAAGATTGAGCGTGCTACATACCTGAAAAGAGATGAAACCACCCTTAAAACTTATGCACAGTTAAAGTTTCGCACATATCAGTCCGAAGCATTCTTTGAGCAACTTTTATTGGATATATTATCATTACGCAGAGTCCTCTCATCTCGCGGTAATATTCTATCATATCATAACCCGACAAAACAGCGAGTGTCTTCTGGTCTGAGGCTAGCAAGTCCGTTCTAAGCCTTATTCTCCTCTTCATATGATACCACAAGTCGGGGTTAAGGAGAAAGAGGTAGGGTTTGCCGTAGTTGAACTAAGTTGGGTTAAAGGGGCCGCCAAGTCACCATGTTTCGTGAAAGATTCCTTTTGCTTCTTAAAGCTCTCTTTTTGGATAGAGACCAAAGCTTTCCATTCCATCTGCCTTTTCTTATGTCTCCATCCGCTCCTCCATCCCTACTTCTAAAGCCAGACGCTTGCGAAAATTAGCAGGCGCTTCTCCCGTGGGCACTGTATGCTTATTCCCAACCACAAGGTTTCTTGTGCTTTGAGATATGCTGTATCTTTGGGGACCCATTTGTTGAAGTCTCCCGGCTTTCCAGATCCTGGATAAAGATCAACTCATGGACAATGGATCTAATAACGTATTCTACCCCCGCGTGAGACACACCCTCACGCGAGACACCCCATACAAAGTGGGGTCAAAATGATCTAATAATTGCATCTATGACTTTCATCATGTGGTACACATTGGGGGACTGCCGGAAGGTCTCGAAGGTCTTCGGCAAGGGTTTCTACAAGCTCAAACCATTGGCCATTTTCCACCAGCCGATCGATTGACAAATGGACAAGGTCGTAATCGTTTCGGTCGGCGTACATCGCTATTGCGTGGAGTATTGTCCAAGGTCAGATATGGTCTGAAAAATCACAATATCAATACGGTAGGAACTGCACTTGCCTGGAGCATATGGTCCATGCTTACACCCAACAATGTGGTGGCGGACTGGACAGCCAGGTGTGTTTTCACATCGTCATCTGTGATTCTCTCGTCTCTTAATCCCCAGGATCCCCAAGCAATACGCTCTCTTTTTAACGCTGCGCGAACATCTGTCCATTTTTCCCATCCCGTCAGCTCTTCAAAATACTTGGTATTAGCTTCGATTGCTGTCATTTTCAACCTCGCGCACACACGGGGGAGATAATCGCCATATCTGCTGGCGAATTAGTAACTTTTGAACATAGATAACTGCTCAATGTAGTCAGACACCCTCTCATTGTCTACTGCCCTGAGGAATCGTTTCATATGTATATCCTTTCAAAAACCACGACTTGGGTTAAGAGTAGTTTCTCGTCTTCCTCGTCGGCAACCTCCTTTTCTAATAGGGCTTTTAGTGTCGATTTATAAATCATCAAGGCGTTTTGGTCTAGTGGGGACACCCTCCGTCTTGGGTTCCGTAACGTGTGGTCGCAGAAAATTAGGCGGTCTTCGGAATATGTATTCCTTCTCAAACACACGACTTCCATCGAGACATCAACCTAGCCTCAGGGAGGCCACGTTCGTTATATGCATGTGGCCCACTGCCCTGCGGCCAATGTCGGTACCAACCCCTACAGTTTGGACCATCCATCGACAGTGCCATCGCCCATATGACTCAAGCCATGTATAGATCACGTCATCACCCATATGGCTGAGGCCTGCATCGACCATGCCTAGCCTACACGGCTCCTCGATCATGCGTAGCCCATATGGCTCCGACCATACCTCGATCACGCGAAGCCTATATGGCTGTAGCCATTTATCTCAGCCTGTAAAGTACCTTACAACTCGGACCTATTGTGACAATAACTCGAGTTAGCATCGAATCCCCAGTATGTGAAAGAAGTAATACGACCAATAGAACTCACTACCTCTGGATATAGTTCTAAGTTTAGGTATCTTTGAATCAGGTATGATAAACAGTTCAAGTTGCAACTCGAGCCTTCTTCTGAAGTCTGTGAGCCCGGAGGAAAATCAGGGTGATGAAGGAGAAGCATCATCATGATAGGATATCGTAATTGTTGAACAATTGAGTCGTTGACTAATGTTTGATTGATGTCATCCAATAATTGCATGAAGAATTTGAACTCGCTATGAAAGGCTAGACCGAATGGCAAAAGTTGTTGACTAATGTCACGATGATTTGTCATCTGATATTAATAAGAAAATTGGAGCCTGAAATTTCCTTCCTCGTTCCAGGGAATTTCTTTTGAGTCCATGAGTCGTACCCTATACATAGCAAGCAGTCACCAACATGATGATATAAACAAACATCACAGCCAAACCTGGACAAAGATCAATAAATTCTCCCCAAAGCCACCTCTACAGGTTTGGATGATATCATATCATAGATGAGAAAAGGGGGAGAAGTTTCAGATCGGTTTGATGAAAAAAAAAACATACTATCTACAAGTGTCCATCAATCAGATCCTTCCCTCTACATAAATAGTTAAACGCGATCATGGAGACGTCCACGTCTTCCAGAACATCAACCATCATCACTGTGAACGACCCACCAATGGTAACTCCCGCCTCCAACGCCTCCTCCTCCAAGTCCTCCCTTCCCGTCGTGACACCTCCATCTTCGTATCATGACTTCACCGCGCAGCAGAAGCAGCAGAAGCAGCAGAAGCAGCAACAGCAACAGCAACAGCAACAGCAACAGCAACAACAGCAACAGCAGACCCAAACCGCACCAGCATTGATGTCGTCCGCCACCTCCAGCCCGATTGCTGCTGCGACCACAACCACGACTACAACCACAGCGCCCCAAAGTCAGCTCAATCCGCGCAGCTGTGTCACTTGTCGCCGCCGAAAAGTCCGCTGCAACAAACGAGATCCCTGTTCGAACTGCGTCAAAGCCGGCATCGAGTGCATCTTTCCGGGACCCGGGAGGGCTCCCCGGAAACCGAAACGGTCGCCAGATGCTGAATTGTTGGCTAGGTTGCGACGGTTAGAAGGCGTCGTCGAAAGCCTGGGTGGTGCTCCGCCAGCGTCGACGGGCGTGGAACAGCACCCGAGTGATCAGACTACTGGGTCACCCCAAGGGGAACAAGGGGAACAGGGCCTCTATGCCTACTGTATCGATGCAGACCCGAAGACGATCCGACCTCGCACAGAGCTCTATGAGGAACTGGGTCGACTGGTAATCGATAAAGAGCGGAGTCGATATGTGAGCAGCCGCCTTTGGGCCAGCCTGGGAGATCAGGTGAGTTAGGACCTTTGTCTGCATAGAGAAGGCGAGATTCTCCAGAAATGAATTTCTTCTTACGACCTGGTGGCTCCTTCGAAATCCTTACCGTCTTGGTTCTCACAGAGCTGATCGAGAGGTGTCTACTCACATACGTATAGATCGAAGAAGTGCGAGACATGCTCTATCCCACCTCCTCAGAGGATGAGGAGGATCCCTCTCCGGAGAGCGCCTTCTCAGGCAGCCATGATGGATTCCTGTTCGGTTATCATTCCGTCGTCCACACCCTGCGCAATTACCATCCCACCCCGACGCAATCGTTCATCTTGTGGAAGGCCTACCAAGAGAACGTGGCCCCCTTGGTCACCCTTCTCCATCGGCCGACCATCCGAGAGGTCATCATGGACGCAGCCGTGAATCTGGACTCCTTGGATCGGAGCACGGAAGCCTTGGTCCTTTCCGTCTACCTGGCCGCCATCATCAGCATGACGCCCGAACAATGCCGCTCCCACCTGGGCGAGGATCGCCGGGCCGCGCTCCAGCGATATCGCTTTGCCGTGGAGCAGGCCCTCACCCGGGCCAATCTGCTCAACTCTCAGAACTTGACGCTCCTCCAAGCCGCCGTGCTCTTCCTCACGTCCGTCCGCAGCGAGGATGACACGCGATTTGTCTGGTCGATGAACGGCATCGTCCTGCGGATCGCCCAAGGCCTCGGGCTGCATCGGGACGGTTCGAATTTCGGGCTGAAGCCGTTCGAGGCGGAGATGCGTCGCCGGTTGTGGTGGCATATCTGCCTCTTGGATGTCCGGTCGTCGGAAGAGCATGGCACCGACCCCATGATTCACGAGTTCTTCTACGACACCCACTTCCCGCTGAACATCAATGACGACGACTTGGAACCGGACTCGAGCGAGCTGCCCACCGAACGGGTCGGCTGCACGGACATGACCCTCTCCCTGGTCCGCTGTGAAATTACACTGGCCTACCGCCGGCTGACCTTCGTCGCCCCCAATTGCCCCCACAAGGACCACCGGTCGATCGAGGAGCACGAGAATCTCGTCGAAACCCTGAACCGGCGGCTGGAAGAGCGATATATCCGGCACTGCGATATGACGGTGCCCGTGCAATGGGTCTGCGCCACCATTGCTCGCCTGGTGATCGCCAAGCTGTGGTTGGTCGTCCATCAGCCGATGGTCGCTGGCAGTCACGTCACCAGTCTCTCCTACGAAACGCGGAACCGTGTGTTCTTGACGTCTATCGATGTCATCGAGTTCTCGCGCCTGCTCCAGACCAATGCGAACACCGCCAAGTGGAGTTGGCTCTTCCGAACATACATGCAGTGGCATGCTGTCGCCTTCGTCCTCGCGGAGCTATGCGTCCGTCCGCTGTGTCCCATCGTCGATCGCGCCTGGACAGCTGTCCACGGTGTCTACACGGTCTGGGAATTGGAGGCCACGCAGAAGAAGGGAATGCTCTGGCGCCCGCTGGCCCGACTGATGAGGCGCGCCAGCGAGTTCCGACGGAAGCAAGAAGAACGGCAACCCCCATTGGGGTCGAACCCGCCGGCCTTCCCCCCGTCGTCATCCGCTGCCTCCGGACCCCAGTGGAAGTTTGGGGACGTGTTCGATCCATCCCAGTTATTGCAGAGCGGTGCGGTGGAACTCCACTCATCTCCGACCTCCTTCACTTCGCATGGGTCCCAACAGGCACCCAACATGATCGTCAATGGGTCTGGCATTGACCTCCAGAAGGGACTCCCTGAGGTCTACAGTGACATCCTTCCCGGAAACTGGCTGACCGATTCATCTCCTTCCTCCTCGGCCTTCGGGACCATGGACCCGGAGTCGATCACTTCAGGGAATACGTACGGCCTGGCTGATGATCCAATCGGCTCGACGAACCTATTTGATGTCCATATACCGTTTTCAGTAAAGGAATGGGACCATGTCATGCGCGAGTTCCAACACGATGTGGAACAGATGAGTGGGCCTCCCCCCATGGGGAACATCTCAGATTGGTATGGATAGGGCAGGGTGAATGCCACAGAAGAAACATCGAAAATATATGGATATACGAATTGAAAAAAAAAATTTATTATAAAACAAAATAAGAGATGAAAATCGAAAACGAACAAAGAACCTGGAACAGCTTCATCAGTTATATCACTTCTTAATGGGTCTGCTGTGGAATTGGTTGTTGGTGCTCTAGGCATGTAATTAAAAGCGACAAGAAAGGGATTGTCATAATGTGATGAACATATATGTCCGTCTATATATCTACATATTTTCTATCTCTCTATATATGTCCACCATGATAGCTGCATCTGCTCTTCTATGAAGCCTCCAGAAGTTAGTATCGAATGACAAACTTGACACTGGCCAGTACTGGGTCTTTACCGTGTATGATAGTATGTGAGAAAGTGATCAGATCTACCATTAGTCATGACCGTTGGTAGAATGAATGCTGTATGCGAACACCAACACGATTCAAAAACCTGCACGCATTAGCCTACAACCTTGATGCTCTACATGTTTCATTAACCCCGTCATAATCCCAGATGGGCGTATACTAATGCATAAAAACCAGACCTCCGGTGATCACATCTCTTCTGTTCGGATGGATACTTTGGGTATCATATGGAAACATGGGAACGATAATTAAGAAATGCTTGCTCGAGCTCTGCCCTTGTATGTACATATAGAGGCTCTGTTTGCAATAGCAACATCGAGGAAAGAGCTGTCTCCATGATCGATATCATAACAGGATCCCATCGATCACCTTCGCTCTCCGTGCGTGATTGAAAAAGCAAGGTTCGGTATCCGTACATGATACTATCATACCTACCTTCTTACCTATACCCTACTTCGTATGATAGAGACTTATCGTTAAGAGCTTCTATCATACTATTGTATGACATAAGCTCGGACCAGGTCTTGGCGGCGGAGTTGACAGATGTCGACAACTTCTACATATGTGGTTGACATCACAGAGTGAGTTCAGGACGAACATTCCAAAAAATGGCACCAAAACGACACGCCGTTTCGAATACCGGAGGAGGAGCGGCAGCGGCAGCAGCAGCAGCAGCAGCTTCATCATCATCATCGCCGTCGTCAGCCTCTCAATCTTCTTCCAAAGTAACCCAACGATCGACCAACTCCTCTTCTGGACTCGCGCCCAAATCCTCCCCGCAAGCCATCATCCAGCACGTATGGCAGCGATATCTGGCGCAGACGCCGCAGCGGACATTGCTACTTGATGCGTTCATGGCTTTTTTGGTGCTTGTCGGAGGATTCCAGTTTGTTTATTGTGTGCTTGCCGGGAATTATGTGAGTAGAATGGCATCATGTCTCCTTTCCCCCCTTTGTTGTGGCTCTGCTTTCGTTGGCTTTTCAGCTGTTGATCATTGATTGTTGGAATAAGCCTTTTAATGCGTTCTTGAGCGGATTTTCTGCGGCTGTCGGCCAGTTCGTTCTTACGGCTAGCTTGAGGATGCAGACGTCGAGTACCGATGGCGGGAGAGATAAAAAGACCGGATTATCGTCGTCGCCATCGAAAGGGGCAGCGGAGCAGATAACGCAAGGGATTTCTACTGAGAGGTAGGTGGTTATCCCTCCCTTTTTTCCTCTTCGTTTTTTTTTAGGTCTCTAGATCTTTCCCTGCTTTTTTGTCTTTTCTGTTCTGTCCTTTTCTTTCCCTTTTTTCTAAATTGAGAGACAACGACTCCCTACACACTATTTAAGAGCCAAGACGGCTAACTAACCCTTGTCCTATTATGACAATGGTTCAAATCTAGAGCATTTGCAGATTACATCTTTGGAAGCCTCATCCTGCACTTTTTCTGCATCAATTTTATCAACTAAAGGGATGGGTTCGATCTCGCCCAAATTCCGATGTATGTGGTGTCCGTGCGTGCGTGTGTGTAAAAGGGCGAATCTTGGGTTCGGCCTGTTATGGACGGAGAAGAAAGCATTGTAAGACTAAAAAGTTTTCTTTTGTTTGTGTTCGAATTTTATCTCAGGGACATGCATAAGATTCATCTTTAATTACCCAAGGTAATAAATGTCTGTGTATTATCCACTAGCCACTTATGATATCACTACAAATAGAGGGACGAAATGATAGGCGTACATGGTCCCAAAAGTAAAAATAATTGATTTGTTACTCCCTGGGTATCTAATCTATCCATCCATCTATACAGGAAATTGATTACCTTCAACTTCAAAGTTTTAGAATTGCGTTTGATAAGGGAGAGAAAAAAACATGAAGAAGTACCGGAGAGAGAACCGAGGGCAATAATTAAGGTGGAATATCAACATGGGTGTTCTAGTAATGTATTAATATGTAGGTGGCTGGTTCAGAACCGAACTCAGAGCACTCGGCTGGATTTCCTGGACGTTTGAGGTCGCTTTACCACAACGGCACTCTCGCCAGCGCCATTCGAGAAGGTCCTTGGAGACGAAGACGACGTTACGAGTCCCCCACCTCTCCTTGCCCCGGCGACAGCGGGCCTTCTCACGACTGACCGAATTATTGCGCCGCTTCCGCCTGCCTCAATCTCCCTCTTCCGTCTCGCTGGATCGTTGCGCGCTTTCTCCCTCTCCTTTTCGGCGGCAGCGCGCTCTCTGTCTGCAGCGATTTGCGTTTCAATCTCCATGCGGCGATTAAACTCGTGCTCAGTAATGCGGCGCTCGCGGTGCGAATAGCCTTTCTCCTTGACTGCGTAAAAGACGCCACCAAGTTCAGCAAGCCACTATGCCAGAATCGGTCAGTTCACGAGGCTTCATAGAATGGAATACAGGGCTCCGAAGGGGAAAAAAGTGAACGCACATGTGGGTCTACAGCTGTAACAGTAGACATGTACTCCTTGCTTGTCAGGATAAGTTCGTGATACACAACGTAATCTGGAACATACCCCAACCCGTAGAGTGCACTAGTCGGATGCAACTGCACGCTGACACTTGTTCGGAGGTTGGTGAATTCGCCAATACCCTTTACTCGAGCAGCCTGGTGATAATACCCGGAGCAGATACATTTTCGAATGACATCCCAGTCAGTGCCACAGCTAATTGAGGGCATCTTTTGCATTGTCATAATGTCCTGCAGTTGTTCACGAACTTCTTTAGCCCGCCGCAATGATTTAGGATGGAGAAAGTGTTTAGAGCACCAAGCATCAGAGTACCCGTAGGCTTTCCATTGTGTGTACACGTGAAGCAGTGTCAAGTGGTCTGATTCTGGAACAAAAAACTTTTCCCTAGCGGCGTCGGATTCTTCCTCCCGTTCTTTTGGCCGGTAGAAAACACTAGGCACGGACAGCATGGAAACGATGCTTAACACCTCTTCACTGCAGCCGTACTCTTCGGAAGCCGTGATAAGAAGTTTTGCTAGAGAGGGATCCATGGGGAACGGTGTCATTCGGCGCCCCAATGGTGTCAGGTCACCAAGGTTGTCTAGTGCGCCGAGCGACCATAGCTCAAAAAGAGACGTTGTAATGGTCTCCTGGGGCGGAGGATCCATGAAGTCGAAATCTAAGAGATCTTTGACCCCCAGTGACTTGAGAAGAAGCACCGTATTGGAAAGACTAGTCCGCTGTATTTCAGGAATGGTCTGCAGGTAAAATTCATTTTTATAGGCTTGCTCCGTGTAAAGACGGTAGGCTTTACCAGGACCCGTTCTTCCTGCTCTTCCAGAACGTTGTGAGGCATTAGCCTGCGAAATCGGGGTGATTTGAAGCGTATCCATGCCCATGCGGGGATTATACACCTTCAGTTTAGAGAAGCCACAATCTACCACATACATGATACCATCGACAGTCAGACTCGTTTCGGCGATGTTTGTGGCAACAATGACTTTTCGAACCCCTGGCGCGGCTTTCTCGAAGATCTTGGCTTGCTGTTCTGCAGGAAGTTGACTGTAGATGGGTAATATGCTCAGCTTTGGTGGGTCATTCAAGAGGTTCAGTCTTTCATCGATAAGTTCGCAAGTCGCTCTAATATCTTCTTGGCCTGTCATGAACACGAGTATGTCCCCAGGACTCTGCGAGACGTGAATAGCCAACACTTGCTTTACCGCGCTGTCAACGTAGTCTTCGCAAGGGGTCCGAGAGAACTGAACATCAACAGGGAAAGTCCGTCCAGGGATAAAAAATTCGGGAGCGCCTCCGAAAAATCTAGAAAATCTCTCTGAGTTCATTGTTGCAGATGTTACAACCAACTTCAGATCTCTCCTCCTTGTGAGAATCTCTTTAATGAGACCCATCAGAACGTCGGTATTAAGTGCCCGTTCATGGGCCTCATCCATGATAATGCAGGAATATTTTTCGAGATCCGATTGAACAAGCGATTCCCTTAAAAGGACGCCATCAGTCATATCTGGGAGAAAACGGTCAGTTGAAAGGTCAACAAAAGTTGGAACGGACAGCTCACTAACACTTAATGATTGTTTCCTCGCTGGTACAATCCTCGAAACGGATAGCGTACCCAACTACGCCTCCTAAATCAACTTCCATCTCTTCGCTTACACGTTTGGCAACGCTCATAGCAGCCACTCTACGAGGCTGCGTGCAACCAATCATACCATATCTCCCATAGCCATCTTCATGGAGAAACTGAGTGAGCTGTGTGGTTTTTCCGGAGCCAGTCTCTCCGACAACAATAATCACCTGGTTATCACGAATCACTCGCAGTAGGTCCTCGCGCACCGCAAAGGCAGGAAGAAACTCTCTCTGCTCTCGGATAGTCTTACTCTTACTGAATGTACTGGCGCCACCCTCGTCCTTTTTCAAGTGCTTCGCAAACTTATTTCCACCCTTATACACATCATCAATGGGCGCTGCAACGGCGCTATCGCCTTCATCTTCCCTAATCCCCATCAAGTTGCCCAGTGCTGTTCCTGCCACAGTGGTAGCTTCTTGTGCTTGCTTCTGTCGTTCTCGCTGTTGACGCCGTTCTCTAACAACCCTACTACCTTTTCGACTAAAGACAGCCATATCACTTTGGGGGTCACGCACAGCGGAGACCGGTTCGAGCTGTTTGGTAAAGATGGTACGGCCATCAAGGAATGGCGGACGCAAATCGTGAACAAGTAGATGAACTCTAGTTCCCTCATCATCTTCAGGCATAAGATCTCCATCGTAGTCTTTTCGTTGTGCAACGCCAGACGTTAGCATCCGATTTGTCTCCCATATGTCAATATCTTTGCGTTTCGCATCCCGGAGTGGTGGCGGAAGGTTGGAGCTTTTGAGTCGTTTGGCCGCCGGCGGCATGTCATCGCGAGCCATGGTGACGGATTGAATAATGAAAGAAAATAGATCAGACAGTAATAATACCTAACTTGTCAATAAATATAAATATGACGATGTGGCAATGCGTTTGCGTTACATGATATGTAGCGTGCCAGAAAGTTTGTTATGTTTGTTCACCCCATCAGTACCTCAGGCCGCCCTCGGTGAACTTTCACTGGCGAACCGATGTGTCCCTCAATTTTAAAATAATGGCGAGCCAACAGCAAGTTAGTGTACAAAGGCAGCAGGGTAAGGGAGGATGAGGAATCCCTTATCTCCTTATTTCCTTGTATTACAGTCAAGAAAGGCTGATATCTCTACTCCCTTCAAGAGCTCCAGCTTCAGTACTCGAATTTCAAAAATACGCTTCAGCAGCTAGCACAGAAAATTGGAGATGTCGAGCAGGAAGCAGAGGAACATAAGTAGGTTCATCCCCCCCCCTCCATCATATCTTTTCGGGAGCTTTTGCGTCTTACGGTCTAGAAAACTGTCTCTATATTTATCCTTGACTTGCTATGGTTACTTTTTTTGGAAAGAAGAACTGATGTTTTACTTTGGCAACTGTTAGGCTGGTCATCGAAACACTTGAACCTCTACCTTCAGATCGCAAATGCTTTCGAATGGTCAACGGAGTCCTAGTTGAGCGCACTGTCAAGGATGTGATTCCTTCATTGAAGACGAACTCAGATGGACTTAAGCAAGTTCTGGACGAATTGCTCAAGCAATACAAAGCCAAACAGATTGAAATGGACAACTGGAAGGTAAGTTGATCTTATGTAGCCTTACCATATTGATTTTGAGGAGTGGCAAATATGAAATTGGTGACATGCACTCATCATGATAGATTTCACTGTTTCCTTCATCCTGAACAACAATGTGCTGACGCTAATTTTGTTTCAGAAGAAAAACAACGTACAGGTGGTGCAGCAGTGAGGGATTTCCCAATCTGCTGTGCTCTTGCTCAAATACATGTCTCAATTTGAGAGACCCAGTCTCTTCATAGACACGGCTTGTGGTTTGGGGGTATTTAGGCTTCACTTAGCAAAGGACGAACATACTCTCCAAGATCTCTTTAGGTCTTAGTTAATGCACTCCTCCACAGTGGCCACAATCGCAAAGATGATTGAGCAGTACCTACAAAGGACACTTAGCATTCACTCGAGAAATCAAGGGTGTGCTGGCTATCTGAACTTGCTCGGTTTCCCACGTCATCGATCAAAGGAAAGGTGACATCAAACAGACATGCTGTCAATAGTGCTGATTCGGAATGCAGTTATACCCGACAGCTGGCGATGACTGAATTTCGGGCATGGTTGTTGCTATCCTACGAATCTGAGATCTTTCCATATAACTCAGGCCATGATGCCTCAACCTCTCCATCGTATATAGTTCTTTTTAAATGTAGTGGTAAGTTGCAATTTAAAATTGAGTGACCAAAAAGGAGAAAAGAAAAGAAAAGAAAAGAAAAGAAACGAGACAAGGAGCACAGAAAGTAAAGAAAAACAAAGAAAAAGGTGTGGCTCGAATGAGCTGGTCATGCCACGCAGCCCAATGAGGCGTATTGCTAGCCCCGTGAAGTCTTAGCTATGTAGTCTCTGCGGTTGGCCCTTAATCTGTCAGGCTGCGTTCAGGTACCGCGGCGGTGCCACCGCCTTGGGCTTCAACCCTTACTGGTCGCTTCCAACTTCACTTTAAAGGTGTCATAAAGTGAGGCTGTCTCCCTGGGGGGGTTTTTTTTCTCAACACCGGTCTCTTACAAGGCATCGACGGCACTGAGTCTGCAACTACCTAATAAAGTAGGTAAAGTAAAAAGGCGCTGAGCATTCAGAATGTCTCGGCAATCTCCATGCCTTCTTTGGTAAAACGGTACATGTCATTCTTCAAAGTTCAGATCAGACAACCCATGATCTTAGAATATTTATTCTCTTATCAAAAGGCAGCCTATTGACATGACATGGAACCAACTAGGAGTATAACAACGCCGCGGTTGTACATTGGCAGTCATATCCACGACAAAATTGTCGACATTATCTTCCACGTCAATTCATCCTATCCTAGCTGGTCATCCTTATGCAATCCACTCCCCGTGTTTGGCGTAGTTATGTTATGTGTTGCCGTTGCATCCCCTAGAAGCAGGAAATAGACACGCCTGATCCTTTGGATGCGCTCTGTGGAAAATGATCCTTCTGACATGGTGGCCCTCACCAAGGGTTGCTTCCTGGTTACTTTGAAAACATCATATCTGTCGATAACATCCGTGAATCCGTTGCGTTGAATCAATCTGAATAGCGCACGTATCGTTGCCCAGTTATGTTGATTGTTCGTTCTGAACGCCGATCCTATCTATATATCTTGTAGAGGCAATTCTATCATGCATGGTTCTAGGCAACTCTGGAGTAGTGCCACCACGATGATCCGTCATGCTTCTGCATGCAGTCTTCTCCTCGTACAGCAGATGCGTTTCTGCAAAGGATCTTTGGCGGTAGACATCTGGAAGGGCTCACAACAATCGTTATCTTGGTCCACAGAGGGGCAAAATGTGGTGAAGACTCGTATTTTAGATATGTTGTAAGTCTTGGTGAAGTTGCTGATTCAATTGATACTTATTTGGAACCTTGCCAGTCAATCCATTGCAAGTGACTTTATTATATTTGTACCTTTAGAATCTTCAAGACCCATCCATACGTCAGCTAGAGGGAAGGGGAGTGTTTCATCAATAATAATAATGGCTATACAATAACTATCCAGCAGATGTTGACGGGGTGGATTTGGCACATTCGGAGTGGGCTAGTGTGAAGTATCTGCAGAAGGCCGCTTCGGCAGCTGTCATGTTACCGTATTGTTACACATCGGGCGCCCCAGGTTTCGGGCATCCCAATTCCTGCTACGTACTATTACCCAGTTAACCAGGCTATTCCAATCATACAGAACAGTTATTGAGACGTTATCGGTGCTCTCCCTCCTCTCTCTCTCTTCCTCTCACCTTCTTCCTCAAAATAACGTTGCGGTCGTGCGGTGTCGTTTTCAACTTGTTGTCCTATGGTGGTCTTAGTCCTTCATACGCTTCGATCTGGTTCGCCAATTGTTTCCTGCGCGCACCCAGCAACTCATCTAGACCTCCCTGAGGAGCCCGCCAACGCTCAACCTAAGTATCGAACCCCTAGAAGGATCGGTTGCATACGCGCAGGCTTTCTTGCAGCCTGATTCCCACTCCCTGCAAGGTGCAAGACTCGTATCCCGGCCAATTGACCTCCCCCAACCACCTTCCCCAGCAACCCCGTGCTCAACCCTACGATTCTCACGACGCGCGTGCATTTAATAATATTGCTCGATCTACAAACCCACATCCTGCAGCCTACAGACGAGCTTGTCAAACCCCCAGACTGTCAACTCTGCATTGCCTTCCTCGACAGTCTTATAGCGGACAGCTGATTTGCGCCGTCGCCTGCCGCGTCTCCATCGCATCGCGTACACCACCAGGCAAAAGTAGGAGCATCGCCACCGTCCCCCACCCGTCTGGCCGTTCTCCTTTTCAGGCCGTTGTGAAGCGATTGTCGCTGCCCAGCGAGACGCACTCTGACGCAGAGCTGCATCGGATTTGGGATTGAAATCTTTCGTGCGTAGCTCTGACGTGGTCAGTTGCCAACAGAGCAACCGGTATCGCTACCGGTCTCTGAAATCTAATATCATGGCGTCGGCCTCTCCTCCAAAAGAACCAGAGGCAGAACCCGAAGCTCAGTCAGGCGATGACCCGGAACAAATGGAACGGGAGAATCAAGAGTCACAAGCGCAGGGCCAGGGCGAGTTCGAGGTGAAGGAGCAGGATCGGTGGTTACCTATCGCTAATGGTTAGTTTACGTGTTTTCTGGTCGTCGGATTTGTGTGTACCTCGTTTTTGCTGCCTCTTGCAGAATCGGTTTCCTTCTCAAGCACCCAGCCTTTTTTTTTTTTTTTCTCGTTAACCTTTAGGAGACGATTGGATTTTTAGATTGAAACATCTCCTTCATCTTCTCTCCCAGCCATGATTTGCATTACAGATTAGGTTGGGCGGAATCTCTAGCCTGCGAATCCAGTCCTGGTGGTCACTTTGCCGCTGGCCATTCCCTCTCCTTTTTGTTTCCAATGAAGGAAAAAAGAATCTAAGAAATATTCCACGCTGACATTCACAATCTTTTTCAAGTTGCTCGTATTATGAAGACCGCCCTGCCCGAAAATGCGAAGATTGCGAAAGAAGCAAAGGAATGCATGCAGGAATGCGTGAGCGAGTTCATCTCTTTTATCACAAGCGAAGGTTAGTGAAATGCAATATTATTGTCAGTTCAGGCTTTGCATATTAACGAATATGCCGTTTACCCCTCATATGCAGCCTCTGAAAAATGTCAACAAGAGAAGCGAAAGACAGTTAATGGCGAAGATATCCTGTTCGCAATGACTTCTCTTGGATTCGAGAATTATGCGGAAGCTTTGAAAATATACCTCTCGAAATATCGCGAGGTAAGTCTTTCTTGGCATTCAGTGCCGCCCTCTAGTGCCTCAAATCCTTCCGTGGGCGCGACCTGGCAGCCGTATCATAAAATTAATCCATTCTAGACACAGTCTGCGAGAGGGGAGAACCAGAACCGACCTACAAGCAGCGGTTACAACTCCGGTGGACCTGTAGGCGGCGCTGCGAGCGGAGCTCCTGGCCGCGGTGGCCCATCAACGTCAGCGGCTGCCCCGGCCGCCTTCCCTGGAGCGCCGGAGGGCTCAAACAGCATGTTGGCTACCAACTTGGATCCATCAGAGCAGGAAAATCCGAGTTATGGCTATTCATCTATGGTGGGCCAAGGCCATAATGGGGCTGGCGGCGAGTCTTATTAGCAGCTGAAATTGGATTCAAAAACACCAAGATAATCTATCGTGAGGCAGCCGGGACGTTTCAATGCTCCTAGTGGTTACATTCATACCATTGCTCCAAAGGGTAACTCGAAAGCGAGTTCAATTTCCCGAGGAGAGCCTTATCCTTGTGGAGGCGAGTCTATATGTGGTCTGACATGCATTATTAGAATCAGTGAAAAAGGAAAGGATTTGTAGCAGGGCCTTTTTTTTTATTTTATTTTTTATTTTAAACCTCCGCCTCACCTTTGTACATTCAGGGGGGAACACTCCCCAAGACCCCCGTTTTTTTGGTCGAGTCCTGAAACCGGACATTAACTGATTGATGAATTTGCGCAATGTGTACTTAACTTGGGAGGCTGAGTTGCTTGGAATCATGCTCTGGCTTGTACGGAGATAGAAAAGGAGACGGAAGGATCCTTATCTGGTAGGAGAATGGTATGTTGTAGTTGAGAGCATTTATTTTATTACTCTTATCCTTATATTTTTATTATATTATCTAGTGGTATGATAACTACGACGGCTGGTTGAGGCTTCTGTTGTGATGGACACTTGTTCATTCACCATTCGCCCTTCTCTTTGCGCCGTATCTTGAACCTGTCCATCGACCAAGAGCTCGGAAATGCGCAAGTTTTGGGGGAATCTCGTAGTTAACTGGTGGAAAAAAGATTGTCAGCACCTCCATACTCCCCGCTACCTAATAACTTCAATTGGTGCAGGCGCACTTCATTTTACGCGCTCCCACGTCAAAAGAGATCAAAATGTTGAAAAGGGCCATAAATATAACAGTTTTTCTTTTTCTTGTCGCTGGGTTCATAATTCAAGTGAGGAGGTCGCTCTCGGGTTCAAATTCCACCAGAATAGGTATCGATCCGCCTACCTACATGTCTACTACTATGTGTTGAACAGTAATAAAAGTTACGATATCTGCATGTTATGCAATTTGCTTAAATGGATGGAATTTTTGAAGACGATCGCAGAACAAATGTTTTTGCATCTATACAATCGCTTGAATGCAAAATATAACTTGGAAAATACTCTCTTCTCAATCTTACCCACGGACGAGGGCTGAACCGCGCTGCGCTGGGACGCCCTCTTAGAGCCAACCTGAGACAGCTTTTCTTAAAAACAGTCCGGGACGCTAGAGACCGGCCGCTAGCTCTATGGTTGGCCGACAAGCATCCCACATTATTATGGATTGGATGATATATTTTTGTGGTGGATACATCTAAGCCGAATCCGTAACTCATGAAGAGTCCAAGCCTAATCCGTAACTCATGAAGGTTTTAA
>NPHW01002342.1:0-14868 GCA_002240705.1 Elaphomyces granulatus
CTTCGCTGTAACCCCGAATGCAAGCTCCACGGCCTTTCTAAAATACAATTCAAATGTCTCTCTATCTCACCACCAGCTCGAATTTGGCCTTGTAGTTTCCGAAGATTGTACCTCTTCCTCTGCCAGTAGCTACTCTCCAGCCGACGCTCATCATGCTCCTCCCTCGAGAGAAGTTAGTGGGCAGCATTCCAAACACCCCTGATGCATTACCACGACAACTCCGTTTCTTGAAAGTCTTTTTCACTGGAATGAGGGCGAACTGGGGTGTAAAATTCTTGGGATGAGGGTAGGTTAAGGGCTCATACCAGCCTCAGGGAAGCGGATAGGTTCCCCAAGCAGAACCAGGGATCCTAGGAATTTCTGGTCAGTTTTAGTGAGCCTATGGACCATGGAACGCTTACATGGACCAAATAGTCATGTCAGAAATATCGAAACAACTTTTGCAAATGAGGTCTGATTGAAAAATAGATCAGATTAATAGATTCAGCGTTGCCGTTTCCACAAACGAATTCGAGAGCTTTCGTGCTCAGTTTGAGGAAGCCCAGAAAGTCGCACCGTCAGATGGGCTCGCTCCAAGAGACTATAATAATCGAAAACACACAAGGACAGCCAATTTTAGGATGTATGTATACAAAACAAACAAGCATGGTTTCCTTCAGAAGTAAGGCAGCAAGGCTTGAATAGTTGTGTGGGGACGCCAACATCCCGGATATATATCGCCAAGATGCCTCGGTTCATTCATGCCATGATTGTTCCCCTCGTACTTTAATATCAAAGTTATAATCCGATCCATTGCATACATTGAGGTATACCAATACATTTTTTGGACATTTACAGTCTCCTTTTAGACATGTCGGATCTCGGAGCGGGCTTCGAGTTTCCCTCTCAAGAGCTTTCCTGGCTAAAACGGGACGTCCTGCTATTTGCATGTAGCATCGGCTGTACAGCTGATGAGCTACATTTTCTTTATGTTTGTGTTCCAGTTATCTGGCTGTCTTTCTGCTGAACGAGTTACTTAAATGCAATATTAGGAACTTCATCCTAACTTCGCTGTTTTTCCGACCTATTCAACTATCCTTCGTAAGTTACTAGGTGTCTATCACTACCAGGAAGAGGACTGATATGCTAACATATTGATTAGCCTTCAAACTCACGAATCAAGATGTCACTAGCTTTTCTGACTGGGGAAGATTCAATATCATCCCGGGGGCACCCAAGCTTGACTCCCGTCGCGCTGTTGACGGACAGCGCAAGGTTACCTTCTTTAAGCCTCTACCCACAAGCAGCTCTGGCAAGAGATTTGAGCTTCGCAGCAAGACTCTTGGTGTCTATGATAAGGGCAAGGCTGGCACCGTAGTTGAGACAGAACAATCTATCGTTGATACAGACACTGGAGATGTCTACTCGGAAGCCGTCGCAACAAGCTTCTTCGTTGGACAAGGCAATTGGGATGGGCCGAAGGGTAAAGCCTGAGATCACCACCCATAACATTCCCTGGTCACTGGCCAAAGAACTCGCTGATATGAATCGGGGAATTCTCCTAGGGCCTGCGAGTGTGAACTATCCTCCTCCAACGGATAGAGAGCCTGACGCCGTGATCATTATTAGAACAAACCAGGAAACCGCTCATCTCTATCGGTAGGCCCTTTATCATTTTGTGCCCCTAAATTTTAATGCAATTGCAATTTGCTAATGCCAGAGTTCAAAGCCTGAATGGTGATTACAATCCCCTTCACGCCACCCCAGAGCCTGGACAGAATATGGGATTTGGAGGGACCATCGTCCATGGTCTGTTCAGCTGGAATTCTGTTGCGCATGGTATTCTTAAAGAGTTTGGTGGCAGCGACCCTAAGAATCTGAAGGAATTCCAGGCACGCTTCTCCCACCCTGTGAAACCAGGTGATAAGCTCACCGCAGAAGCGTGGAGAATGGGTAACTTTCAAAATGGCTTTGAGGAAGTTCGTTTTGTGACAAAGAATGATCAAGGTAAATCAGTGCTGAGCAATGGCCGTGCATTTATTAAGATCAGCAGAGAAAAGAGTAGTAAACTTTGAGATCAAGCTCTGAATCTCAACTTGAGGCAATTTTTACAACCTTCAAATACCTTAACCATAACGATCAATAGTAAACTATAGCCATCACTTGATAATGAGCTTTCCAGTCCTTGATATTTTGGGTTTTCGACTCGAATGTTATGGAGATCAAATTATCTTTATTAAACAGTTCTGGGAAATAAGCCAAAAAAATCATTTAGGAACTTCCCGCGGTTTTGTCAGTCATACGTCATTGTGAGCTTACATACTGTAACATACAAGGTAGGATAAGGAGAATCAAGCTGTTTCTCCCATCATATCTTCGTTACTAGTATCAAGCTGTGTACTGACAATAACCGAGGAATTGAAGTGTTTGTCTCTGAGAAAAACTATTTATTGGTCCGTTCAAGTCGTAGATGTTACAGTACTTTTGTTACACAGGATGGCTCTCGTGTTTAAATCCGCTCTGGCTTTAAGTGTTCACGCCAAATACATGTATGGTCTTCTAACTTGGATTAGGGAGCAGGTTTTCGAACAACCGTCCATATAAACCCCTTATTTTACGTGCTGGTTCTAATCACTCGACAAAAGGGGGAACGACCTCTGATGTAACAAAATCGACATCAATAATTGGAAGGACAAATGGATTCCCCTCCACCCGAGATCAGTCATGTTCCAAGTCAGGGACCAAGACACAGGCTGATGGAGCTGGAAAGCCCGGAGCTTCCTCTGGTCGAATTGTGAAGAAATTTTCAATTCCTCCACTTGGAATCTGAGTGCTAATTTATCACATAGTCCCTCATTTTGGCTTAGGTTCGAAGTTCTGCGCAGATGAATCTTTTCAAACATGGCAGAGACTCATGAAGCATTTTACTCCTGCAGGGATAATTGCCAGTGCTCTCGATGTATCCATCAGGAAACCAAACAGCGCATGGTTGATACATTCTCAGTAAGCCATCAAGTTTGCTCTTAAGTGGACTGGCAAGCTCATAAGGGTTGTAGATACCCGATGATGTCAATGCGCTCTGGCGGGGTATCAGTTATGACTTAAAAAGCGTCACTATCAATTGTATGAACTAACCACAGCCCTCCGAATCCTCTGTTGCTAATATATTTAGGGACGGACGGTCATATCGGTATTTACCCTTTCACTTGGCTTTCGGCACATCGCTTTCAGAATGACGATCGGAAATCTGTTTCTCCGCCTTTTTATTTCAGGTAAGCTGGTAAAGTGTTCCATAGAAAACCCATATCTTTCATGTTGATGCTTCTTTCATAGACCGTTCGAAGCTATCAGCTGCAACTCAACATATCAAACTTTCCCCACCGTCTCCTATGATAACGTGATGGCAAAAGAAGAGGGCATATTAGAATGGTTAGAGCAGATAGTAAGTTAACCTCCTCTGGTTTTAATAGTGACCAAGAGTTGATGACCTTTATAGCTTAAATGGGGCTTCTGTTGCGTCAGAGGCGTCCCTGTTGCGCCAAAGTCAACTGAAGCTTTGCTAGAGAGAATAGCTTTTATTCGAAATACACACTATGGTACGTCATTGAGAAGATAGAGCCTGCACACCTGGTGTATCTGACCATACCCAGGTGGTTTTTGGGACTTTACCTCCGATTTGACGTTCAAGGACACTGCCTATACAACCGACAGCCTGGCTGCTCATACCGATAATACCTATTTTACGGACCCCGCGAGACTTCAGCTTTTTCATCTGCTCTCTCATACAAATGGTGAAGGCGGTGCCACCTTGCTTGTAGATGGCTTCAGAGCCGCCCAGCAACTGATGGAAGAAGACGAGCAGAGCTGCCGCATGTTAGCAAAGTTCTCACAATCATTTCATTCAAGTGGCAATGAACATGTTTGCATCCAACCAAGCAAAGCAGCCAAGGTCTTCGAGTGTGACATACGGACAAATGAACTTCAACTTATACGTTGGAACAATTATGACCGCGGTGCTAAGACGGATTGGACCATAGAGTCAGAAAAGCTGTGGTACAGCGCGGCTCGACACTGGAATGAAATCATTACTCGCCCTGAAATGGAAATCTGGCTGCAATTGCAACCTGGAACCGCTATTAGTATTTATGCTCTATCGTCTTCCGCAAAGTCAACAGAAGTACTGATCTAGAGATGCAGTTTTCGATAATTGGAGGATGCTCCATGGCCGTTCTGCCTTTTCAGGAAAACGAAGGATGTGTGGTGGCTATAGTCCGTTTCCTTTTTCCTTTTACCAATTCTCGTCTCTTCATCTACTTCCGTGATCTATACCTAGAACATTCCGAGTAGAAGATTGACTTCTCGCAGTTAACAACGATGATTTCATGTCTCGATATCGCCTTTTGAAATTTGGCCGAGAAAAAGTCCTTGAGCAAGTCGGCGTTTTCCCAGATCCTCTTTCCCCTATCGTTATTCCTCCTAAATAAGCCAAAGAAAGCGAGAACAATTGAACTCGGGAGCATTCGACCGATCGCTATTCGAAATTTTATCCCTTGGGGATAAATATGCGTTGCCGACTTTAGCAAGAGCCAATAGCTGTTCGCATAGGACATAAATCGATCCTATGTTCATCCACCTGAAACTGATTAAAACCCATATATGTAGTCGCTTGGTATATATATCTCCAACCAAGTAAATCACGCTGACTTCCCCTGGTTTCAATGCATTCATAAATATTGGTAAACTAAGAGTTCGAGTCGTCGGTTTGAGCTGCAGATTAAATTGCTTTGGAACGATGTTTCCATACCTAGGTATCAGAATCTACGGAAACGGGGGTTCTCGGATCTCAAGATTGAACATAGTAAGTTTACCCCTTCAGGTTATTCTATGTACTTTCCGATTATTCGGCTTGTCTTTGTTGTCAAGCTCTTCCACTCCAACTCCCTTTGGGTGTTACAACACTTAAAACATAAAACAATACGTTCCTGCCTACTACGCTCAGGCTCTCTGATATTCTCACGCCACGGATGCCGTCCGTTTGTTTTGCTTGTCTACGAGCTACCTACATCAATAATCAATGGCAGGATTCTCCATTGTACATAGTCTGAGCCATCACAATGGGTAACTATACAAACATTCACACGGTGAGTTCGAATTGATCTATTGCAATTTGCATGACTCCCTATTGTTGAATCTCTGAATCTCCTATCATAGAAGCAGTTGATATATTGAAGAGTCTACTGACTGATCATGAAATGGAAAGACTTCATTATAAACTCGAGGAGGAATCCGTACGTGCATGGGAGGCTGTAATTTCCCCTCTACTGTATTTAAAATTGAAGTAATTTCCAAAGTAAGTTGTCGGAAGCTTTTTCGTTATCATTCCACTGGTAGGCCGGCTCTCCATGAAGCAGATAAAATTTGGCGTATTGGATATATCCGCTGATATTATTCATGAAAAAAATCCTGTATACATATTCATATTCATGAAAATCCATTGGATCCACGTATATATCCGCAGATATTACATTACATGTATATGATTTCTACTTACAAAGAGAGTCCTTGAGTACACTATGAGAGGCTTAAGCCCTGATCAGACTCCAACTGCTCAATTGCAGCTCAAACTCCATCTTCGTAATCTCGCCTATGCTTAGTAGAAAGATCGAATCATGGGCATGAATATTCAGGATATGGGGACATCCGTATTCATACTATGATATTCATGAAATTTCAAGCACACACATATATGCTTGTATAAATGCCAGGACAAAGGATACAATAACCTTTCACAGTTCACAGGTATGAGAATGAACGTGCAATGAACTTTTTGGAGCCATTTGTAAGCTCACATAAGTAGCTTCATCACGTGATTATAGGCATTGCCGTGGATCGTCAGCAGAAGCAAATCATCACCACAACAACCGCTCTTTACAACTTTCTGATATTCACTTCACTTTAACTCTCCTTTCTAGATAGAATTGTTGCATTTACCTTCACCCTCAGAGTCACTTTCGCCAGTATGTCCACCCTTGAAGACCTTGACGATCTTGAGCACGAAGACAGAAACAAGAAGGACCAACAGGGGGACGATGGCAAGAAGCCCGACAAAGATGGGGATGCGGATATGAAAGATGCGGACGCAGATAGAAAGAAGGATGGTGACTTATTAGATGATGAGATTTTGAGATCGAGTACAAGAGACATCGTCAAGAGGCGGAAAATGCTAGAAAATGAGCTCCGTATCATGAAGAGCGAATTCCAACGATTGAACCACGAACAACACACGATGAAAGAGAAAGTCAAGGATAATTCAGAGAAGATCGAAAACAACAGGTACCACATCTTTCCGTCCCCCCGACATTCTTCAGCTTGAAGCTCCCAGAAGCTATATTCTTACCAAAAAAGATGATGAGTAATAATATGAATGGACAGGCAATTGCCCTACCTAGTCGGAAACGTTGTTGAGCTATTAGATCTCGATGTTGAGGCAGAGGCAGCCGAAGAAGGCGCTAACATCGATCTTGACGCCACTCGTGTTGGCAAGTCAGCCGTGATCAAGACATCCACTCGGCAAACGATCTTCCTCCCGCTTATCGGTCTTGTCGATCACGAAAAGTTGAAGCCTGGCGATCTTATCGGTGTGAATAAGGACTCATATCTTGTCCTCGATGCGTTACCAGCTGAATACGACAGCAGGGTTAAGGCGATGGAGGTTGATGAGAAGCCGACCGAGAAGTACTCGGACGTTGGAGGGTTGAGTAAGCAGATCGAAGAGCTGGTAGAGGCTGTGGTATGGCCGATGCAAGAGGCCGAGAAGTTCAAGAAAATTGGCATTAAAGCTCCCAAGGGTCCGTTGCAGTTAACAAATTTCCATCCCATAAACGTTCTATTTATTACATGCGGCTAACATAACCTAGGTGCTTTAATGTACGGTCCTCCTGGAACGGGGAAAACCCTTCTTGCTCGTGCCTGTGCTGCCCAGACAAATGCAACCTTTCTCAAACTTGCCGGTCCCCAGCTGGTGCAAATGTTCATCGGCGACGGAGCAAAACTCGTGCGGGATTGTTTTGCGCTTGCAAAGGAAAAAGCGCCGTCGATTATCTTCATTGATGAGTTGGATGCTGTAGGCACAAAACGGTTCGACTCGGAAAAGTCAGGCGACCGTGAAGTGCAGCGAACCATGCTGGAGCTTCTGAATCAGCTTGACGGTTTCGCGTCAGATGACCGTGTCAAGGTACTTGCTGCTACGAACCGCGTTGATGTGCTCGATCCCGCTCTGCTTCGGTCTGGCCGACTGGACCGTAAGATTGAGTTCCCACTTCCAAACGAGGAGGCGCGGGCGCAGATTCTTCGAATCCACTCCCGAAAGATGACCGTAAATGATGGTGTCAACTGGGCCGAGCTGGCACGCAGTACGGACGAGTTCGGCGGTGCCATGCTCAAGGCCGTGTGTGTCGAGGCCGGCATGATTGCCCTGCGAAAAGGGATGAACAAAGTAGGACATGAACATTATGTCGATGCCATCGCAGAGGTACAGGCCAAAAAGAAGGACACAAACATGGGAATCTATGTCTAAATTTTTTTTGTCTAGCTGCTTATCATTTCTCCCCCTCTACTACATATACCAGTCCTAGTCTTATGCCGCATCTTAAGCGTCCATGTGGTTATGTACTGTATCAATTTGAAATCCTGGAGACTGGAGTAGACTCATCATATTCCCCCCTGGGTTGTGTGCCCAATATACATATTAGAATATTCAAATATGATATTCATATTACATCTTCACCAAATCCATGTAGGTAATCAATTCCCTTCTCTTCCGCTGAAAGCTGAGGTCCTTTCCTTCCAGATAGATTCCTGAGGTCCATTTTATATTTGTACTCGAGTCTTGATTCCTAAACCAAAAAAGGTCTCTATAGATTATGGATGATATAACCTATACAGAAAAGGCGATAAGTTTGAATAATGGGAATAAGATTATCAATATGTATTAAAAAAAAAACATGCCCATACAGTTGAGAAATGCATCTTAAGGAGCACATGATAATGGTGAAGATGAGAAAACCCCCACCTGTAAAGACAAAATTACAATGACCCTCCTCCCCCGTCTTGACCCTAATACATAATTCCTAGATTATGTGGTATCGATAGACAGCCACAGAAAACCGCCTGCAAAAAAAGATGAAGTAAAACCTTCTCGCCCATAAACATTAAACACCAGTTGCTATGGGTGTATCCTGCAATGCTGCATACCTTATTAAATCGACAAAATCGCGCATTAAATATAAGAATAGAAACAAAATTGAAAACAGAAACAGGTATGTAATAGAATTAAACATTGAAAAGTGATGGGGTATATTTGTGATTGATACACGAAACAGAGAATATGTTTTAAGATATTCGAGCAAAATTAGTAAAAAATTGACTGAAGTCAATAATGTCCACGCTTCCCGGACGGTCACGCTCCACATGAAACCACCATTCTTTGCCATTCGGATGGCCCTGATTCCAAGAGCCATTGCAGACGTCTCTTGCCCATAGAGGGGCTGCTGACGATGATGAAGAAAACGACATTGAAGTAGGAGGGCTCGAAGAATTCGAGCTCGTAGACTGGCGCCCACCAAAACTACCCCAACCGGTAAATCTCGAAGTGGATACTGGTGACACAGGTTCATCCATTGCCGAGCCGTATCCGCTTCCATTGCGGGCGAAGGCCTGATTGGCACTCGCTCCAGCGATGGGCTGAAGCACTTGACTTGAAGCCAGTAAGTGCCTCCATCCCAATAGTCCGCCATCTGCATCCGCCCCGGTGATATCGGAACGGAGAATGAACCGAGGAATCGACGTGTCACCAGAGTGCTTAGAGGGGCCAATGTTGCCCATAATCGCCGGCATTCTGAACTCTTGCACCTTCACTGGAATATCAGAGTCCCCGGAAAACAGCCGTATGCCAACCTCATCAACATCAAGGTCTGACCCAAGATCAGATGGCGGGCTGTCTGGCCTGTAGGAGTCAGAGCAATCGGTGATGACAAATTTCATGCCAGTTTCGGTATCCCTCGCAGCCATGTCAATGAATGTTTGAGCCCGAATACGCGCGGACGTTAGGTTGTTTCCACCTGGAAGCGCTAGAGGCCGGACATTAACAGAACCACGGGAGCTTCTGGGCAAACTATATCGATCCGAGGGAATCAAGGCTTGCCCGTTCTTAACCGGTTGGCATACGGCCTGGAGCACTCCAGGAGGATCGACGTCTGACGGCGCACGAAGAAATGCCAAATATGGGAACCCCGCATGAAGAATACTTTGAGCCAGGTGGGAATTTGGGCTGTCAGACTGTTTGAGTGGCTTAATAAATGGAGCTGAATCGAGCTTGCTAAGAGCATTGGCAGGGTCTGGGCTGGCGACATCCCAATGCAGATATTTAAGACTGGGCGACGCCAGCAACGGCTGGAACACCATTGATTCTGTTGGCAGCGTAGGGCATGTGCTTGTTTGGACGATGCTGAAACGCTGCAGAACTCGAAGCGAGGCCAGAATTTTGGATATTATCAGAAGCGACTGGATGTTCTGTTCGACGAGCGTCAGAGTCTTCAAATTTTGAGCCTCCCGCCGGGATGTGTACTGGGCAAGCCCGGTATCCGTGACTCCTTGGAGATTTTCAAGGCGCAGTGACTCCAAAGGGGGTAGGAATAGGAGGGTGCGGTCCGTAAATGACTCTTGATGGAAGGATGATATGCAGAGATGACGCAACGAAGGAAGGCGATTGAATAAACGTAAAAAGATGCCATGTTCGAGGACACCGTTCATATTCAGAGAGTGAAGCATAAGCGTCTCTAGATTCGGCCAGGCAACGTGGTAGTTGAGAAACTCGAAGGCCTGCTGTTGCTCGAGCATTCCCGGCGGCGATTGGCTTCGGGAGCGTTCCACAGTATCCGAAAAATCCCCGATAATCCAAGCATGTTCCTTGAGCTTCTTGCGGGTCGACAGAGCGTAGGTGAGACGATCAAATTCGTGGTGATATGAAACGGTAAACCCCAAGAGTCGCTCGAGATTTGGACAAACCATGACCACTGAGGCAACCAGGTCGCGATAATCCTGCCATTGTGCATTCTGTTTTCCGATGGCAATAGAGGCCGCATCCATTTCCGGGACCCGAAGCTCCAAGACAAGATTCGCCAACAATTTCCTCTCCCGTAATGTCCGCCTCAGCAACTTCAACCGACTGCCCCTTTTGAGGCGGTACCGTTTCAATTGGGCCGGTGAGTCATTTCCTAGGATGTGTATGCGATTGTACCTGATTACCCGTTTAGCACCAGGTGAAGTTTTCGGACGACAGCATCCTATCATGAAGCTTACAGTTTACTTCGTACAGCCTTCTCCCAAGCCCTGCTACTCATGGCCAGTGCATAGAGATCCCGCTGAAAGCAGGTCAAGCAACCAGATTGATATGAGCCTGCATGCAATGATTGCAATTGGTTCAAAATGCAGTCGAAGATTCCCTGCGGGAGACGCTTGAAAACCGAGTTTGAACGCTCTGGTTTAGAAATCGGACCGTGAAAAGCACGATAGGAAGACCTAGGGAAAGTGGGGTTTGTCGGGCGGGAGTGGGAGGAAGACGTAGAAACAGAGGGCATGTTTCGAGATGGAGCGGGCGGTATTGATATCGTATAGGGTGAGGCCTTGTAGTTGGGGACGGCCACATTGTTCTGACGAGAATGAGTTCCGTATGAGACCAAAACCCCCTCAGGTCTGCTGGTGACAACACTCATGACAATGAATCCTCGGTTTCATCGGAGCCGGTTATCGAAATGAACGGAAGTGAGGGGGGTACTCGTAGCACCTTAAGTGAGGGGGTGGAAGAAATCAAAAGAAAGGTTCAACCTGTGAGAATGATCAAGAAGAATGACCACAACCAGGAGGGGGAGACGAGCATTATTGTGGTCGAAAAAAGATCAAGGGAAAAGGGAGTCAGACGACCTTCGAAGAAGAGGGTTCTCAGCATCCTTCTTCCGCTCGGTCCTGGTGCCACATCTTCGGAGAGCGATAGACGGAGAAGCCGTATAATATATGTACACAGTCTATTATATGTATAGCACCAAGAATAGACGATCGCCCCCACCAAGGGAACACGGTCCCAAAGCTAGGTAGTCTTCATAGATATTGTTGCTGTGGAGGAAGGAGAAAAAAAGGTTTCTTTATCGGCGGCTGCTGCGTGCGGGTGTGTTAGTATCATAAATAAATCATCGAAAGGATGTTATTATATGCACATACGGAGTAATAGGTACAGGGGGGTGGACCAGTAGTTGCTCATTCGTCAGACTAACTGTCGAGTCCCCACGGAATAATGATGGCTGTCAACTATCAAGGGCATGTATCCCAATGCGGAGAAAGCAGTAGTAACTAGTTTGTTAGTAACTTAGCAGTATCATAGTTGCCACATCCTCAGCATCGGATCTTAAAATAGACGTGGCAAACGATAAGGAGGACGTTTTTCCCTTCTCCTTTTTTTCTTATATCAAGGAGTAGAAAAAAGATCGAGGAGAGCCTGGACAGGTAACTGCAGACTCCACGTATACATTGCATTGCATACATATGCAGTAAACTGCAGAGTAGAGCTGGTCGTTACGCAGGGTCGGGGAGTAGTTCTGCAAGAGGACCCATCAGGGCCATACTCAGGTAGGTATGGAGATCTCAAAGATACCTAGTACATGAGAAGATCATATGATATGATACGGAGAGAAAGAAGCCACAAACTGCAGGCTGCAGCACCCGCTTAAGGCTATACAATGCTTAACCCGTTTAGGTATGGGCAGGTGCAGCCCCTGTCACAAACGAAAGAACAAGAAACGCATCTGGCGCTTGGACAAAGCCCCTATTCATTAGACATCTTGCTCTCCTGAGAATCCGAGACAATATAGATGTACGTATACATATATGAATATAGGGGATAATATTAATCTACCTAGTACAGACTCTACGGTCCAGCATTTGTTGACTTTGACCAGTTGCAGAGAGTTAACCTGTCATAAATACAAGCGTCATAGTAGAATCATACCTTGATATGAATGCCTGCCGTCAGTTCGCCAACTCGATGACGACTCACGAGAAGACCGCATGCGTCATGAATGAGTGCCGTTACCGAATGAGTCACTTTTAACCACCACAGTCTCCTAAAAAAAAATAAGCAAGTCAATGACGAGAACCAACCATAGATCTGGACAACAAAGAAAGGAATCTCATCAGAGAACGAGAGTCATGGAATAGTCATGTTAACAAAGCAACTACCAGGCTGTATACCCGAAACAGCTGCTACAAATCTTTCTACACCGCTGGGAGCTGATCCTCGGGAGACCATTGTGGCCCTAGAAAAGATCTTGGACGATGGGCCGTCGAAGGGCTCAGAAGATGTACACTCTCCCATGCTTGGTCACACTGCCGTTTTCTCGGCGAACTGGAAAGCTCTGACGCTCCTAAACTCGGAGTTGATGAACCTCTTCCGTTTCTATTTGATGGGGGAGAAATGTAGCAGGGACGGAGGACCCGCGTTGGATACCTATCGTCCTACGGAGCTGCTATCCGACAGCAGCATGCTCGCCATCGAGACCCACGTCTTATCATATACCATCCCCTTCCAGGGGAGGGTCCCCAGGACGTACCGACTAAATATGGCCTTACACGTCGTTTATGTCCTCGCCGAATATTGCTTCGTTTCAGGAACCTACCGATTCGTCGTCCAACTTCCAAGTGGGTTAAACGTCAAGGAGACGCCTTGGTGAGCCCGAGAAGGAATAAAAGGGCGGTCACGTTGCGGACTTCTTAGATGAAGGATAGCACCCTGCTCTTACGTGATAGTTATGTTAGCCAGGCTATCCTCTGGCTAGTCGGAGACATCTACAGCCACTCTCTCGACTCTGCCCAACGTACAACTCCTGGACTCGGTGGCCGCTAGTAACGCTCTAAAGACGCTTCTTAAACCCGGGCCCTTTAAGTCTGACAGCTTCCACTTTGGTGACTCCCTAACGATACAGGATTGGGAGGACCAATGGTATCACGCTCCATGAAGAGACAATCCAATTGAATTGTTTTTCCATAATTCCGATTTTGGGTATTGTCTAAGATCGTGGTTCGCGTTCTTCAGAGGAGAGTGTGAGCTTTCCGGTGATAGTTTGTCGGTTATCACCTATGAGGATGAAAAGGGTAACCCTTACCTTTAATCTTGGCCAAACCCCTTTCTGATTCATCATCCGCTATCGTCTCATACGTGCCAATCCTCTCTCGTCATGGAAGGTCAATTGGATGAACAACCTCAGCTAACGAGAACTGATTCCTGGGTGGTTGAATTATCATCACTAAATTTGATTTCTGTTGCTAATGACCACCTTTTTTTTTTAGTATTCCCTCGATATCCTGCTGGAAGATCATGAGCTGAGAAGGATCCCGCGATCCGTGGTCCGGCAGCAGCTATGGAAAGCAATGCACGGGCACCAAATAAAGATCGGGGAAAACACCTACCCACACCCTTACAGGAACTACGAAGATTTCGATCTGGGCAAAACTGGGCCGCTGTTGGAATATCCTATCGGCGTTAGGTCGTTTTCTGAATGTTCTTTGCTACAGATATACTTTGTTTAAAATAATACATCTTCATGGACATGGACATTTCAAAGCTGATACGATTAAAGTTTCTCGAGTTTCGAAACAGCCGTCACCGCTTCATATTGAGATTTAGAGAGAAATTGAAATTTTGGGTCTGTCGTCAAATAAGTCTGGGCACAAGCGAGTATTGTTTTTATCATAATGCATGGGGAAGTCACGACTTCAATTTGCCATGTCTCAAAAAAGAATAATAAATGCCGCTCACCAGGCCTGGAAGGCCATGACCTCTGCGATTTTCTCTTGTCCGTGAAACTACTCAGCTGCTATGTACGTGGACGTTCCGAAGATTTCCGCATCTCTTCTCGTTCGGTTTCGTGACCATTGCCGTGATATGTAGCGACGACGAGTTGTACGGCCACTCTCCATATCCGAGATTTTGTGGACGGGATGGATAGACAAAGGCCTCGTGAAAAATGCCAGAGTCCGAGTAGTCCAACTGCTAACGCATGTCATTCGCATAAAAGTACTAACGCGCCGGGTGATGACACTACTTAACTACCTCCTGCCACATCAATTTTGAATTCAGACCTCACCGTGCCAAGTAGACTGTTCAACATCGCCAGTTTCCACTCCGTCGACTTTGCACAGCAGCCAAGGCCTGACCCTAGACCGCGCTGTTCTGGATCAAAAATGGACGGCGTTGGGTCAAATTTCCGGCCTTATGATAACCGTAAACACGGTAGTTTTCGTCTTGTGGTTTGTGCTTACCCTCACGGCGGTATCGGGGACCTGCACTTCTCGTACGTGCCCTACACGGGGGAAGACAGGATTGACTACGCCCGGGTCAAGGACTTTGAAATCGGTCGAGGAAAACCTTGTAAGGACGACTTGGATGAGGTTATATCAGCCGACGACCCTACCCTTTCACCTATGACGGATCCATGACCGGAGTAACCGAACGCGACCGCGTACATTTTCCCTCGTCTACTACTGCTGAAGTGATGGAGTTTACTCCATAATTTCTGGCCGATGTATTGTCGGACGTTGGGGTAACCCTGTCTCTTTTTCCTAAACTCTGGCTAGGAACACTGCCGCATGTGTATGCCTTGCTAACTAGGAATATAGCTTGTCTAGACCAAGGCACACGCTCCTCACAATGACCCCCTGCCCTACCCATTAAATCAGATTAAATAACCCCTTCCTAAATACCATCACTATGAGCACGAAGATGCCTAAAAAGGCCTCCAAGAAGAGAAAGCTGCCCGCTGAAACCGAGACGCGCGACGCGGG
>NPHW01002343.1:0-15461 GCA_002240705.1 Elaphomyces granulatus
ACCACAGAAGAGCTGGAAATGGCCAGTATTCTTGCTGGACTATCTTCTGGTATGTAGCTATGGAGATTTATATTCAGTTTTTAATTTTATTGTGCGGAACATCTTCTAATAATAGTATGCGCCTAGGTACTCCCCAGAATCGTCGCGGCCGTCAAATCGGCGCAAAGAACAACGCCACCCTCCGCCCGTACAGAAACACTTATGGAATGAGAGGAATGTGGACTCAAAACCTATATACATGCAACAATGCGCAAAGTTCAGGTTGGGGGCTGGGCACAATCGAGAAAGTGTAAAAGATCATATCCGGCTTGCAGCTTACGTAGCCATTTGATCAACAATACGAGATGATGAGGTCATACAAGCCTCCGCTCGTTTTTCTACAGAGGTTGAAAAGCTTGCTGGAGTTGATGTTTTCGGGCAATACACTCCGGATACACCCAGGAACTTCAAGACGATGCCCTAGTTGAACAATAGAAGAGTACGCTCCCTATTTATTTGGGTTGCTATACACTATGCCGGACTACAAATAAAACAGTCTAACAAAACCGGTGTCGAATTGTGTCTATCCTGTCAATTACCTGTCTGCTTTACCAGGCATCCGAACTTCCTACCAGCCCGTCGTCGGTCTTCTTCTTCACTCTTAAGAAGAATGAGCTGATACCTATTACTGCAGGCCTTCTCATTACTGGTCATCGCCATCCCGTGCGTGTAGAGTGCCGAACTTCACGTGTATTATTCTTCCCGTCACGACGAGTGGCAGGCAGGCATTCCCAAAGAGGCGCTTCAAGTCTAAGGCTTGATCGGCCATCAACGGACTTATGGTCAGAGTAATTGCCCTCTTACTTACTGGTACAATAGAAGGTGTGTCTGCCCGAACCCGGTTTTGGCCACCAGCAAAATGTCGATTCCACCGTGTAACCCCGATAACGCCCATTTTTGGCCATCGCGTAGCTGAACCTCTATCATCTCATGCGGCAGCTTCAGACCCTCATTCAATGGATAGTCGTCAAGATATTCAGCTTCGTTTGGGGCGGCATTGTCGGCTACATCTGGAAGAGTCGGCTGGACGTCAAACGCCGGGCTCGAAAAACGTAAGAACATCAGGATCTAGGTAATTGATGTTGCTGTTTCCATTCCACGTGTTAAATCGCGTCGATTCGCGTTGGTTGTGGTTGTTGTTTTATGTAGTAATTTTCGCGTCTGGTCACCTCCTAGAATCGGGCGACTACATAACTCGTCAAGCTTGCTTACTTAAGCACCGAGGGTCGCGGTACACACTAGACTACTCTGAGATAACTGCCAGGTAAATACATGTATACATAGGTTGATATAATGGATATTGTCAAGCCTGAGGCCTAGAGGATTTTAGCGCATACGTTAGCGTCCTATCAATAACTACAAGGGAATTGGCCCGTGCACTCACTTGCGCCAGGCGGCCAGGCCGCAGGCGCGCGGCTACATTTCCACCGCCCGCAGCAAAATGTGAACCTCTGGAGGTAGGATTGGATGCAGTCCATTGAATATCTTCCGAATAGTGGCTTCCATCCTAAAAACGTATTTGCTAGTGAGTTCAAGTCTTTGGGTCCCTCTTTATCAGCTTCGAAGTTCGCAAAGAATCAGCCCGAAGAGTTGCTTTTTCATCATGAATCGGCCAGGTATGTCCTCTTGTCAGTTGTGTACGCTCTTGCCTTATTGAACAATAATTGTCGCGGTTCTTTTTGGGCAATTATCTACATATACTGGTTGACCTTTATTGCAAGTGCCATCCAAAAGAGGGTGCATGATTATTGATAACCAATGTGTTCTTCTTTGGCTTGTTATGTTTCGCGCTGCTGTAAATCCACCCTTGGCTTCGCTGCAAAATAATTATAGCTTTCTTAAGCATTAAAATCTAAGATAGAATCTGACAACTCGATTATGGTATAGGACCAGGTCCGCAGCCTTTAAGAAGCATGTCCGGCTTCCCTGCACAGCAACAAGCCCAAGCTCGAAATGCGACCCATTCCTCTACGCGGCTGCCCAACGGTAAAATAGGTACGATATTGCTAGGTCGAAGACCGGGATGGAGGCGAATCCAAGTTAATAGTCAAAGGAGTCGTAACAGGAGGTGGTGCGAACTGGAACTTCGGGCTACCCATGAGTGGAGCCCCCGGCCTCCAGAACAATCCACAGCAAAATATCAGAACAATGGGAAGCTTTGCGCAGAGTATAGGGGGATCTCAACCAGCAACTCCTCTAGATCTCTCGTAAGTTCTGCGCTATTTCAATCCATTTGGTATACTTTATACGATTTTTATGGAGTCTTACGGAGCTAATAAATTTCTTCCTTTTCTGGCAGCGATTTCCCATCATTATCGGGTGCTCCTCAGCAATCCCAGTCCCAGAGCACCGGTCAAGCAGTATGGGCACCAATAAGTCAGCGTACAACGCAACAAACACCTGTTCAAAGGCAGCAGCAGCCCCCTGCAACGCAGGCTACTTCCCGGACGTCACAGACGCAGACATTTCATTCTCAACAATTACAACCGACGCACGATGACTTATTTCCTTCAGGAGCCCAATTTTCGAACCGGCTTGATGACTTCAGGAACGGTGGTCATGGGATCGGTGGTCAACTCGGAGTTAGCGGCCAGCCTCAGACTGGTAACATTGACGAATTTCCTCCCCTTGGGAGAAACATTCATGGAGACTTGAGTCAGGAGCGAAGGGGGTCCATTCTTCAAAGCACGGGGATTGCTGGATATGGCTCTAACTTGACTTTCTCTGGGCAAAGTCAATCTGCGCAGGCTCGCAATTTGCTTGCCGCATCACTTAATGGACAGGATAGTAGCAGGATAATGTCACCGGCGGTGGCTGGTTCTGGAAGTAAGCTAACGTGACTAAAACCGTCGGTTTGATCCTAGGTTTCTAATGTATGGTTAAGGCATTACAGCATCACGGTCACCAATAACTCAAGGATCAAATGGAGTCTCAGATCAGGACAAAGATGTAAGAGAATTCCCACAGGTACATCGACATATCCTAAATGTCTTATCAGGACCTAAACGGAGTTATAATGTCTAGTCAGCGCGGACTACGGCCCGAAAGCTATCCAGAGCAACAGCAGAATCAAGCGCAAATACAGCAAATACAACAGCAGCAGCAACAAGGTGGTTTAATTTCGGGAGACGGGCAGGAATCATCTACCACTGGTCAGAGTGCGGAGCAGCCGCCTTTGTCTCAACTGAGTGAACTTGATAGATTTGGACTTGCTGGGTTGCTCAGGATGATCCATAGCGAAAACCCTGATATTGCAAGTCTTGCAGTTGGTCAGGATTTGATGACGTTAGGTTTAGATTTGAATCAACCAGAGTGTGTTTCCATTGGTATCTGTTGTACATTCTTTAGATTAACTAACCTTTTATTTATAGGCCTCTTCATCTATCCTTTGCTTCCCCTTTTGTCCCTTCAATGTCGACTGTGCCCCTAGAACAAGATTTCTCCCTACCTATTTGCTATACCGTTCCCAATATCCAACCCCTTCAATCGCGTATCCCAAGCTTTAGCGATGAAACCCTATTTTACATTTTCTATAGCATGCCTCGGGATATCATGCAAGAACTAGTTGCCGAGGAGCTTATGGGCCGCAAGTGGAGGTACCATAAGGTAGAAAGATGCTGGTTAACTAGGGATGACACCTACCCGGGTCCTGTTGATGTTGAGAGGGGCGTCAGTGAGCGAGGTGTTTATCTGTGGTGGGATGCTCCTACCTGGAAGAAGATTCGTGTAAGTGAGCCATTTACTCCGCACCGACCATATCAAGAAACTGATAACCCTCTTCTCGAGACAGCGCGAATTTATACTTAGATATGAGGATCTAGATAACAGGCTTGATCCAAACAGAGGCATCTCACGCACAGTTAGCTTTCCCCCTCATGCTTCATGAATATTCAGATACGCGTTATGTGGCAGTGTTGACAATGTGATTGCCAGTTCGTCTTGGACACTTAACAAAGTAGTACTTCTGAAAAAATAGATGAACTACTTCGAATTCTACAGAACGAAGTCTAACAAACCATGATATCTTCATTTGTGTAAGCCACTAGTGCTATTTCATATGGAAGTCTCACTTATCAGGAAATGTATGATAGTAAGGTAACCTTCTTGCTTTGTGAATTAATGAGATTTCTGATGTCTGGGTACTGAATGGTATGATAGCGATTTTGCAGCATAGTGGAACTCTGACAATATTCTTTGATTGTGACCCTTTCATAGACAGTCATTGATCATATCTTGTAGGACTTTGGGACGGGACTCCTTGTTCCTTTATGTAGTGTTAATCAATAGATTGGCCTTACAAAGGTATTTCGACAGTGTCCAAGTCCATAGCATGATCGAATGGGGTCCGCGCTGAAGACTTTTCGCCCCTTTCTTCCGAGAACTCAACTTGCATCACCCAGTTGTGGCAGCAATCCAAAAAGCTGTGCCACTGTGTGGATGGTCACAATGATAAAAGCAGAATTCCCTTTGAGGACTGTATTTGTTGTGTTCTGTAGAGATATGATATTTGTTTTCACGTCACAGGCCGAGATATCTCGCAATTCGTGTTTGTAGCCAAGGAAAGAATGGTTTCTAGTTAATCCGTCCGCGTCTTCGGTGTATAATATGATATAGATAGTCTATGATATGTCGCCTGCTGTGCTCTTGCCCTTTGCCCGCTGCGGCAATACGTTCTCTGCCTTCAAGAGTGTCGACTGATAGGTTTGCATTATCTGCTTAGGTATGCTATAGCAAGCAAGGACAATTATGTCTGAAAAGGTGGAGAGTGCAAGCTCCTTTCAGCATCAATAATCCTAACGCCAACGTCGACTATACTATCTTAGATCCCTCGGTGTACGCGCTGGTAAAAGAATCGTCTGGAAAATAGCCTGGTCAACTGGTAGGCAGATTCCTTGATGCCCCGTCAGCGGGGAGCTCCCTCTGGAAATATAGTTATCATACATATCTGAAAATGCATAATAAAAGACTAAGAAATTGAGGCGTTCGCGTAACCGGCTTCGTTACCTCTGCTGAGGCGTGTGCATGTAGCTATAGCGCTCTCATACATAAAATAATACGAAGAATGGTGGGCGATCTATCATACATAGCGATTTATGAAAATAAAATAATAAAAAAATATTATTAGCATGTCCTCGTTTCGATCAAGGGACTTACGGGTTATGAGCCCGTCGCTCTNNCTTCCACTGAGCTAACATGCTTTCCTGATTTATTTTTGGCATATAATAGACTAATGAAGAAACCCAGCAATTGGTTTGGATTTTTTGCACATGTCTCACCGCTTACTTATTGCTTACGATTTCGGAATTATGAGTTCCAGAGGCAAAGAGCTTGGCGCTATTAAAAAGAATTCTTAAAATTCATTCAGATTAGATTTCATCTTTGAGTGAGTTCCAATGCATCGAGAGCTGATTGCTCGGCTTTCACGCCAGTTCGGGACATCAGCTGTAACTGAATTACCTCCACCATATCTTGCTCCCTCTTTGCATTTCATCCCTCTTCAGCGTCCTACCCAATGTCGCACGTTTTCAACATCTATCGTTGCAGCTCGCGACCTAAGCAAGTCTCGTGGGGTCTCTGCAATTCATCGAACTGGGCCCAAATTTCTTCTTAGCGTTTCAAAATATCCTTTGCCGAAACCTGTCAGTCCGGAAAAGCGAGCGCCACGAACTCCAACTCCAAATCATGGTCTTTGGGCCTTTTTCCCTCTCAACAGGCAGGCGCTTAGTACACCTGAATACGATAGCGCGTACGGTTAGCAACATCTGCTTTACTTGAAATCGAAATCTAGAATCTAATGGAACAGGCCGTCCTTGGACAATCCAGGAGCTCCGTGAGAAGTCCTGGGAAGACCTTCATTGCCTTTGGTGGGTTTGCGCAAAGGAACGCAACAGGATAGCTACATCAAACTTGGAACGACACCGACTGAAGGCCGGTTTTGGAGACTGGGAAGCAAAACAGCGTTTTAAGGTGGTAAGTGGCTGCTGGTTTTTTCCTTCTATGAATTCGCAACCTCGATTTTTCTATTCTATGGTGATATAAGTTGCTGGTTTGTTTGGAGTTTATGGTGACGATAAACCGCCCAATATGCTTTGAATAACTTTCCACGATCATTGTTGTTTCATGATTAGTTGTTCCATAAATGAGCATTATAGCCTATTCGAACATTCGTTCTAACCATTTCTCCTGTTAGATCTGTGTCACGCAGAAGTCGATCAAACACGTCCTCCGTGAGCGGTGGTATGCTTGGGAAGATGCACAAAGGCTCTATGATAGTGGTTATCGCCCTAAAACGGATGAGGATAACTATGAGGAGGACGCCTCATTTGCATAGGATATGGCCAGCGGTCGCTTGGAGGCAAAGACTTTTATCAGTTACTTTTGAAGCATGTTCGAGTCCTTAGGTAGTTCTCGCTATTGTATACCCTACCATTTTCCTGCCCAGTTTGATTGAATGTACATGTAACTATTAACGCATGCCTTTTTTTGTAACCTTACCTACATTAGCATTAAACGTATAAAACGTACATACGACTACACAGTAGCTACTACAGCCTACAGGCGCATCTCTTGGGCGTATTGCAGTATAAATAAAATAAGTATGCAAATAAAGAAAGATAGTAAATCCAGCTTATATTATCTCTAATAATGGTCTTCATGTTGCCTGCAGGTTAGAAGTATGTAACTTTAGTGTCACCACCTAACTATTCGGGTTCCACAGTCCACTGCGGGGAGCTTGGATAGGTATATAGTTGCCTGCAAGATTCGCTGGTCATGCACTTCATAGAACGTTCACCTTCTTTTCCAAATCTATAAGTTTGGCTTTTCATTCACACCAATCTTGCAAATTCTTCCTTATTACCCAGGCTTTTTCGATAACCACCATGGACGAGATTGCTCCAGAGTATGATGTTGTGGTGCTGGGCACAGGTATACTGTACCCCACCATTTTGACAACTGTAGATGCTAATATCCTCCAGGTTTGACGGAATGCGTCCTTTCAGGGTAATATAGGCTACGATCCACGTAATATGCCAGGTATTAATGGTCTATCAGCGTATTGAGCGTCAAGGGGTACAAAGTTCTACATATAGATCGCAACGATCATTATGGCGGGTAAGTTGGTGCAGTAACAACCACCTCCCACCATGTTAAATGCTAATGAGTACTGTACATAGTGAAGCCGCTTCTGTCAATATTGAGACTGTAAGACTGAGGGTCATTGTCGCAATTCTCTTGCTGATGTCTTAAAGCTGTTCCGAAAGTACACCCATGTCCGACCAGGCGAAGAGCCATGGAAGAAGTACGGCAGGGTCAATGACTGGAGCATCGACCTCATTCCAAAGTTATTGATGGCTAATGGCGAGTTGACCAACATCCTCGTTTCCACTAAGGTTACGACATACCTTGATTTCAGGCAAATTGCAGGCAGCTACGTTCAACAAGGGAACGGACCCAGGGCTACGGTCGCCAAAGTCCCCTCTGATGCTGGCGAGGCCCTGCGCTCATCTTTGATGGGTCTATTCGAGAAAAGGAGGGCGAAGAGATTCCTAGAATGGGTAGGAGACTTCAAAGACGATGATCCGGCCACGCACCAAGGTATGCTTGAATGCTGTTCGTCAGTCTCTATGGATGACTAAAACGGAAAAGGGTTGAACATGGCTGCTTGCACAATGAAGGAGGTCTATGACAAGTTTGGGCTCGAAGCAAGCACTCGTGACTTTGTTGGTCACTCCATGGCTCTCTACCAGTCAGACGACTACATCACAACTCTTGGGGTGGCAAAAGAGACCGTCAATCGCATTCGTCTCTATGTCAATTCAATGGCCCGCTACGGCAAGTCACCTTACATCTACCCTCTATATGGGCTTGGTGAACTTCCCCAGGGTTTCGCCCGCCTATCTGCCATTCATGGAGGCACATATATGCTCAACGCTAGCATCGACGAAGTTCTCTATGAGGATGGCAAAGTGTCGGGAATCAAAGCTACGATGAAGGAGCGCGATGAAGCGAGTGATGTTATGAAATTTACCACAAAAGCAAAGAAGATAATTGCGGATCCCTCATACTTTCCCAAGAAAGTCAAGATTACCGGCTATGTGCTAAGAGCAATTTGCATCCTAAAACACCCCATCGAGAAAACCGACGGAAATGACTCCCTACAGCTCATTATTCCTCAATCCCAGGTCGGAAGGAAGCATGGTGAGTACTCGTACCTGTTCCTTTACTCTTGTGAGCCCCCCACTCATTTCAGCAGATATCTACATTGCTATGGTATCAGCAGCGCACAATGTCTGTCCGAAGGGTTACTACGTTGCAATTGTGTCAACAATTGCTGAAACTAATACAAATCATCATCTTGAACTCCAACAAGGGTTCGAGAGACTTGGCGAAATTGAGGAAAAATTTATGGGTCCACCTATCCCATTGTATGCCCCTATCGACAGCGGTGTGAAGGACAACATTTTCATCTCCAAAAGCTATGATGCTACATCGCACTTTGAGACTACGACTGGTATGATAATTCCCAACTGTGAATTTCACCCTGTTCATAAACTGATGATATATAGACGATGTGCGTGATATTTATCAGCGTGCCGAAGGCGAGGAACTAGTTGTTGAAGGACTCCGCGAGGGCCAGACTCTTGTTAGTGAAGGTACTCAATGACCGCTGGTTGCTATTTTGAAATATAGACCTCAGTTTGAATCTCAAATCCAACGCGTTTGTTTGGATCTTATTCAGCTTCCAACGTCATATGGATTTGCGCTGTCAGAGTCTCTTTTGTTCACATGTTAATATCTCTTGTCGCAAAATTTCGGCGTATCTCAGTAACCTTAGGGTCAACTGGACCAGAATCAGAAAACCTGATTCATTCTGGTGTATGGAGTTTCCCTACCCGTCTTTCTTACCGGGTGATTACATACAAGCCTGCCGTTAACCACTGAGTACTGTTGTAATTTGACTTGACACTCCGTATAAGATCTAATTTTCATAATGGAGGCACCAAGGGGCACGACCGCGAGAGCATAGACATTCGTTTATTTAATGCCCCGTTTTAACAAAATGCGCAATAATCAACCTCCGGGTTACCTCCCGAACTCCCCCAGCCCTAAGGTCTAGAAGACTTCTAGTCCCTTTAGTGGTCTAATCAGGTTGGTGCGATAAGTTAGGTATATAATAATATATACACTTAGACCGTCTTGCCTTAACCCAAAGTCTATAAGTTTGTGTCTTCAGATCTTCTAAGTGATAGTACTGAATGCTTGACAAATGCTCACAACGATAGAATCTAACAGAAGAGAAATAAAATAGTTTATGTCAAAAAATTTCTTCATCCCAAGTAATGAAATGTTGAACTATAAACCAGCCGACTAAAACAACGACCTGTAATAGACTAATGGTTATTGGTATAGCATGTTCACAGGTTGACAGAACTAATGAGAGACTTGCAGTTAACCTGTCCTTAGGCTACCTAAGGTATGGTCACTTGATCGATGATATTTCTCAAATCAAATTTTCTGGGCCGTTTGCGGATCGGTATTGGCCTTTTCATGCTCCCCAACGACGCAAAGATCCCCATTATCGACTTTTCGAATCTCCGCCTTCAGAAGCGCCAGTCGCCGTCCGACATGAACAACCTCGCAAATCAGACGAGCTTCCGAGGATAGCGGAACCGGGCGAAGATACGTCAGTTTTAGATTGCGAGTAACGCCTCCAAGCGAGAAAATCCCCGGCTTGGAGACTCCTTCCAAGATGCAGGTAGAAAGAGTGTCGATCAGAGTGGCGGCACAACCCCCATGGAGGGTTCCAAGCCGATTGGTCATGTCCGGGGTGACAGTGAAACGGTATGTCACTCGAGCAGGCGGTCCTTCAGTTGCGGATTCAAGAAGGACTTGAGAGCGGTTGAAGTCAACAGTCCATGTCTGATAGATAGTAGGAAGTCGTTAGCAAAAGGCAGCGTTTAGAAGATTAACGATACAAGAAGCTTATCGTTAACTGGTTCGAGCTAATTCGCGGCCCTTGTTCGAAGGATGGATAGGATAGTATGTAATTCAATATCCTTAAGCTTGTTGATGGGGGGGAATTAAAGTTGCTATCGAACCTCAGAATTAATAATGTTGCTTTGCAACCCGCATCCCATTGCCGAATAATATTCATAAACACGAGCTTCGAAATCGGTAAGCTGCCTGGAAGGCGGCGGTACCTGTCCGGGCTGTCCCATAGTGTAATTCCTAATTACAAGAATGTACTTCGAAGGGGAAGCTATTCAATTGATCGTAAGCTGGAAATACATATTACATATACAGTATAGCATAGGAGGGGGAAATAAAATATAAAGATAGAGTATGATATATGATTCCTTTTGCTCAAGCTTAAAGTACCGGCGAGGAAACGGCCCGTTGCGCATGTGGCGTTACCAGAATACCTTATTATGAGCTTATATTATATGACGCAGCGCCAGTTAGCATGTCTTGCATTAATGGCCTCCCTATGGACCAATAACATACCACTACTAAGCGATGCGCTATATATAGCCTATAACTCATCATTTTTTGCTCCCTCCGTTTGACATCATACATGTCGCACCAAGTTTAATAATACCTCTTTTTCAGCCATTTCTTTTCAGCATTACGCTTTGGAAGACAGTGCTGATGGAAGATTAGCTGAGAAAGTTTCTGGTCGCTTGTAAGTTGTGTCGCTTGTGACTCCGACTCCCGAGTGAGGCTTAGATCTAGACGTCCAGTTCTTTAGTAAATTATCTCTTGAAGTAACTAACAGATACACTTATATATGGAGTTTTGCAAGATAAGACTCGAAGACATAATAATCTGTTAGGGATTTGTATTATCCGCGGGAAGAGCGACATTTCGATCGTTGTGTTAGTATTTGAGTGCTGTAACTAACTATTCCTCAACTACTTTTTTGAAATTTGTCGATGATGATTAGGAGCTTATCCATTGCCTTTTTACGTGCTTCTTCAATAGACTTTTGCTTTACGATACATAGTAATTTCTGGGTGGCTAGCAACCTAGCAAGGAATTCGGCAGGCCATTTGGAGCAGCGAGCCAACGCGTGGGAGGCGAGTATGACGAATTTATACCGCACGGTAAGTCTTAAACGCTCAAAATGCCAACAGAGAGCCTTCTCTGAGATCTTGACTGTTTTTTTCGCGGCTAGATCTTAATTTTTATTGGAGTGTCGATCCTTTTGGGTCCAAATTGCCCTTCAAGCCAGCGAAAAGAGGCCTTGGGATGCCCTTCTTCACATAAGACCCCACCTATATGCTACTGTAATGTGTGTTGATATAACTTATAACTTATAAGATATGACACTTCAGAAACGAAGCCCATAAGGGAAATGAATCCCGACTGAAAGAGCAATTGTGCTGGCTGTGTTCTTCCAGCCATATTTCCATGGACACAAAAGTCGCGATCGTATGTGATCCTTCGCTATTGAATGAAGAGCTCTAAGATAGCTTCATTCGCTCCGGTGTTGCAAGCGGCATCTTAAGTTATTGGAACGCCACATGGCCATCAGTTGAGATGAATAAACTGACCACAACCGGCCGCGGGGCAGAAATTGAGCGTCCTGAGCACACTACAAATCTGACAGAGTCATTTAATGGACGGTGGCGAAAGGTAGCGTTTTCTTGACGGTTTGGGTTAGGGACTAAAGTACATGAATCGGTTAGATTCATCGTTAATATGGGCTCCAACGGCAGATGAGGTACATTACATAGGCAGGAATTTGATTGTTCCCTAAGGACGAGTAGGTTTAATAAGGTAGTGTAGGCATAGTTGAAGAGGTATACTCTACTATGCATGAAGTATTCTTTTAAATATCCGAAAACTAGGAAGTATGTACAACAAATTGGGACAATAAAATCCCTGCTTAACACCTCATCCGCTTCCACTTTATTAGCTCTTGAAGTGTTGACTCTTTCAGGTCCTTGCTTAATAAGTGGCTAAAGTTGCGCTTTTCCCCCAGGCCCCTCGTATGCATGAAGGAATGAGATCGATCATTGACAACTTGGCAGCTAATTTCCGTGCGTGCTTTCCCCATTTCCCTTCACACTTGTACATACTTTTTTTTCCTTTGCTGTGAGCATCGCGTTCTTCTCGATGCACTTAGAGAACCCATTGGCTTGCCTCAGTAACCCATTGACATATTTCTTACCCTCCCGTTGACTGGCAAGCTCCATGATAAAATCCGACTATGGTAAATTCCGAAATTGTTCCAGTGCATCAGAATCATTTCCGACATCAAAGATAACTTTTCGATTCAAGGATAGAGCCCCTATCGAATCGACGAACATCGAATCTTATTCGATTCGATGCCAAATCGAGTCGAATTGAATCGAGATTATAAATTCGAATTCGGGTCGAATCGAACAACAATTTTGCCTGTTCGATTCGATTCGATTTGTCACGTCTGCTATCCACTACCGCTTTCAAAGCATCCTTCAATAAAACTAGGGTCCGCAATGTATCCATGCCCATTGAAAAGCATCGTATCCCCTAAATACACCGTCCTAGGCAAAATAAACGCTCAAAATCCACTTCCGACGGAAGGTTTTGCAAGGTAATCGCGTGCTGCTTGCGCTATACAATGGTATTCGCTCTCATTTGCCCTCCACCAATCCAATATCCACTATGTTTGGTCCTCCTTTGCCCTTCGACGTGTACTTTATTCAGGAAGAATCATTATTCGAGGCCCCTTATATCGCTCATTTTCGTCTGCAGTGGGGCTAGTGGGGCTTGAGGAATGGTCTTGATTCGATCGAGGGTCAATCTAATAATAATGGCAATGATATCATACCTAATTCTTCAAACTTTTCCACTCAAGCTTTAACAGCTTGAAAGGTTGTCGTGCATCATGGAACACGGCGACATATTCGAATCAATAATAAGGTGGAGGTCATTATGCATTAGGTAGGTAGCTATAGAGTGGGATGATGAGGTCAACAAACAATGAAAGGGAAGGCGGTAAGGGATGGCAGAAGACTAGCTGGGGTACCGAGCCAAGACTAGTCACAGGGCCGTCCTAATTAGGCCTAGTGCATACCTAAACTGGCTAGCGCAATAATGGGCGAGAGTCGAGTCGAATTTGTCAGGACTCAGGAGCTCTATGAATCAAGGATCCCTTTGAGGCTCTGTCTATTCTTCTCAGGTATCAGAAGTTCGTGCCACTGCGTCTATCAGATACACATGGTTTTGTGGCGCGACAACAGTTGGATTAAATTGATATCGTGCTGCATCGTCTAGATATATAATCGAGATATAAAGAAGGCGGATTGTTGTTTGGGCCGGCTGGCAGGTTGACGAGGGAATCGGTTCAGAGGGTTCATTTTCGGTGTCACTGACACCACTGGCCATGGATTGACTGCTTTCTGAAATCTCTCATTCCCTGTCACCGATGACTACATGCTGAAGTCAGCCTTGCGAACGATTTTCAATGAAGGCATCTTCTGTCGCTATTGTAACAACCTTATACTAAGAAGAATCAAAGTTCAACTTGATGTTATACGAAATTCTATGATAAACAACTTGAATTTGTGGCGGGCGAATAGATAACCCGTGCGGGGGCGCTAGGCTAAGTTCCAGTCGTCACGATTATAGACTATTGGACATAAACAACCGGGTTGGTGCCTTCTGGAAATGAGTTTATAGCAAACTGCTATAATTATGCGGTTCCATGACACATCCCACCTCCAGCACTGACACAGAAATTGTACAGAACTGAGAATACAGTATTGTGGAACGCAACATACTACAGTTTAGGCTATAGCTATAGTGTTCAAGATTGTGGATAATTATTTACCTGGTGCCTTCTGCTTAAGCCTCTTGCAATGCCATTTTCCCCCTGGGGGTGTTACAGTGTAAGAAGTTTCCGTGCCACATCTAAAACACTTGACATCTCCATTTTTAGAGAGTCCCATGGGTTTAAAGTCACCACAGGTTTCACACTCTGCAAATAGAGGAGCCTGTATATATAAATCGAGAACATCCTTTATGAACTCTGGATGTTCAGTGGCAATCTTTTCGTAGGCCTCTCGGACTGATTGATCTTGTAGATATTTTTTGAAGTTGGCCCTGGCACAAAGAGTGGCCTTGTCTCTTAGAGTCCTGACCGACGATGGTGTTAGGGTGTACACATCCGGTATAGACTCTAAGAGTTCCAAAGCACTCGGAGAGCGTCTGAATCTGCTCGAAAATTTCTCTGATGAGAATAGACGCAGTCCCTCAATGTCATATTTATCTGCCAACGCGAACATTCTAGCATGAAATTGCAGCCTGGAAATGTCTGGTTGGTCCACGTTCTCATCGTAGTCCGCAGTGTAAAGATAATCAATCATCTTCTCAACCATCAGTAATGAATCTTCTTCCATCGCGTAGATGCCGGAGAGTGCTTCCTGAGGAATAAATAAGTTTAGGCATTATTAAATTGATTCCTTTCCTGTTGACAGCACTTACCTTGAATGGGTCAACGCAGGCAGCACGCAGGACCTTTGATTGAGAGCATACAATGATCTTGTGTACCGGGATATCTTTACCTTCGCATGTCAGAGTGAAATCGGTGAAGTCCCCCTGCTTTTGACCGCTATGTATATAATCATCAGTGCTTGAATTGTGACATCAGAAGGACCGAACTAACTTTGATATAGAATCAAAAAACCTCATTAGGCGTGACGGACGTCGCCGATCACTATTATTGGCCATGATATAGTTTCATATGACGATGAGGAAAGATGATTGGAGTGGAAATTGGTCCAGTTATATATGTAGGTGAAACGAAGGATCCAAAACTTCCACGGGCAGGATCTCTTGTTGACTCCACTATAGTTCTTTATGTGTCGGTCCTTTGTCGACACCGTTAACAGTTCTTTGTTCTATCATGCTCTCTGTTTACTATTTATACTATTGCAACGCTTCCTTCCCTAATTCGGCTTTACGTGTCTCCAAGCCACCTTCTTTCTTTACAACTCTGCCTTTCTCACCCTATGTTTCTCGGAATTCTTTCTTTCATGATAACATGATGCCTACTACACGAGGCTCCCACAGAAAGTCCCTTTGTCATGCGAGTCCACTGTCCTCATATTTCGTTACTGGCTAGACCTAGTCTGCCTAAATGGTTACCAGGCAACAGCGATGAATATGAGGATTTGCATACATATATATAGAGGCGACTACCAGATTTTTAGCCCGACACCTATTACGGCGGGGAATAGGGAATTTAATTGCAAGCGAAGCTTGTAGTTCAGGTGTTACCTTGCGAAGCATTTATCTATGTACTAGGGATAAGATCTGGCATATTCATATTCATATCCGTAGATCTTCAAGAGCACGGATATATCCACGGATATTATCCATGAAAAAATCCTGTATTCATATTCATATCCGTGAAGATTCATGGATCCACGGAT
>NPHW01002347.1:0-26630 GCA_002240705.1 Elaphomyces granulatus
TGCTTGCTTGGGAAAAATGAAGCCTCATGACTTGTTTGCTTGCTTGCTAGTGTAAGCAAGTAAGCAAGCAAGTCTTGGTTACCTCAGCAAGCATCACGTGCAACAACGCCTGAGCTTCTGAGGTAAAGTCTTGGCAAGTAACTTGATTGTTAGCAAGTCTGATACACACATTTCGTTTTGTCTACATCGCATGAAAGTCGATTGGCCGTCATGAATCAGCGTCAAGATCTTATCGCACTTCGCAAGGCTGAAACGCAGAAAGTTGAAACATTATACATAGGCTGAAATCTCGACCCCTCATTCCCTACTCCTTTTAAATAAGAAAACGAAAGCCTTCAGCTTGAGTTCTTAAACCCAATTATTTTAATCATGTTTTGACCCGCCTCCATAGGATTCATCATGCCCAATCCAAAAGACTACACTGTTGGCTAGATCTGTGCTATCGATACTGAATATGTTGCCGCCCAAGCTTTTCTTGACGAAGAGCACGACCAACCAGGTGAACTTTCTCCTCACGACAATAATGATTACACATTAGGTGAGATTGGAGGCCATAAAGTCCCTTCCTGATGGAGAATACGGCACATCCTCTGCCGCAAGTGTTGCAAGGGATATGCTGCCCAGCTTTCCTAATATCAGGATTGGCCTGATGGTCGGTATCGGTGGTGGTGTGCCAAGTCATAAACATGATATCCGTCTTGGGGATATTGTTGACATCATCCGTTTAGTGCACTATACAACACAAGAATACTTTGAACGTACTTGGAGGACCTGGTTTCCTAATGCCCACACTGATATTACGAAGATATGCGTTACCTACTTGTCATTTCAGATTGTTGAGACCGGATTCAGCCCAACTCTAGAAGATTTCGATGAGAGACTAGAGTCAAACGTTCTTTATCTCTATTACGCAGTGAATTGGGGACACCATGCCAGTATGTCGTCAATTGACGGGGGAAAGTCGATCCTGGATCTTCTTGAGAACACGGCCAAGGTATCTGCCTGTAGCCAGGCTATGCTATATGATAAATATGAAGACAGGGATGCGGAAATGATGGGAGTACACCTCGCAGCGTGCTTCGGACTTTGGAAATCCATGTCAGCTCTGCTAGAAGGGCTATATGATACATATGGCCGGACACCGCTCTCACATGCGGCTGAGAACGGTCACGAGGTTGTTGTGGAGATGCTGCTCGACAGAAATGCTGCCATCGAGTCTAAGGATAGATTCCTCGGCTATACATCGCTCTTATTTGCGGCCGATCACGGTCACGAGATCGTGGTGAAGCTGCTTCTTAACAGGAATGCAGATGTTGAATCTAAGGGTGATCATGGTCAGACACCGCTCTCATTAGCGGCACAGAACGGTCACGAGGCCGTGGTGAAGCTGCTTCTCGACAGGAATGCTGATATTGAGTCAAAGGATGAAGATAGCTGGACACCACTCTTATTGGCGGCCGAAAACGGTCACGAGGCCGTGGTGAAGCTGCTTCTTGACAAGAATGCCGATATCGAGTCTAAGGATGAAAATAGCTGGACACCACTCTCATGCGCGGCTGGGAACGATCACGGGGCCGTAGTGAAGTTACTGCTCGACAGGAGTGCCGACATTGAGTTCAAGAATAAATATGGCTGGACACCGCTCTCATATGCAGCTAAGAACGGTCATGAGGCTGTGGTGAAGCTGCTTCTTGACAGGAATGCCGATATTGAGTCTAAGGATGAAGATAGCTTGACACCACTCTCATCGGCGGCCGAAAAGGGTCGCGAGGCCGTGGTGAAGCTGCTTCTTGACAGAAATGCCGACATCGAATCTAAGGATAAAAATGGTTTCACACCGCTCTCGCACGCGGCTGGGAACGGTCATGAGGCCGTGGTGAAGTTGCTGCTCCAAAGGAATGCCATCGAGTTCAAGAATGAATATGGCTTGTCATCGCTCTCATCGGCAACCGAAAACGGTTACGAGGCCGTGGTGATTCTCGACAAGAATGCTGATATTGAGTCTAAGGATGACATCGAGTCTAAGGATCAAAATGGCTCCACACCGCTCTCATGCGCGACTAGGAACGGCCACGAGGCCGTGGTGAAGTTGCTGCTCGAAAGGAATGCCGACATCGAGGTCAAGAATGAATATGGCTTGTCATCGCTCTCATGCGCGGCTTGGAAGGGTCACGAGGCTGTGGTAAAGCTGCTTCTTGACAGAAATGCCGACATTGAGTTCAAGAATGAATATGGCCTGTCATCGCTCTCATGCACGGCTTCGAACGGTCACGAGGCTGTGGTAAAGCTGCTTCTTGACAAAAATGCCGACATCGAGGCTAAGGATCAAAATGGTTCCACACCGCTCTCGTACGCGGCTGGGAACGGCCACGAGGCCGTGGTGAAGTTGCTGCTCGAAAGGAATGCCGACATCGAGTTCAAGAATGAATATGGCTTGTCATCGCTCTCATCGGCGGCCGAAAACGGTCACGAGGCCGTGGTGAAGCTGCTTCTCGACAAGAATGCTGATATTGAGTCAAAGGATGAAGATAGCTGGACACCACTCTTATTGGCGGCCGAAAACGGTCACGAGGCCGTGGTGAAGCTGCTTCTTGAGAAGAATGCCGACATCGAGTCTAAGGATAAAAATGGCTCACACCGCTCTCTTGCGCGGCTGGGAACGGCCACGAGGCTGTGGTGAAGTTGCTGCTCGAAACATCGAGTTCAAGAATGAATATGGTTTGTCATCGCTCTCATGCGCGGCCGAAAATGGTCACGAGGCCGTGGTGAAGTTGCTGCTCGAAAGGAATGCTGACATCGAGTTCAAGAATGAATATGGCTTGTCATCGCTCTCATGCGCGGCTGGGGGCGGTCACGAGGCTGTGGTGAAACTGCTTGACAGAAATGCCAACATCGAGTCTAAGGATAAAAATGGTTTCACACCGCTCTCGTACGCGGCTGGGAACGGCCACGAGGCCGTGGTGAAGTTGCTGCTCGAAAGGAATGCCGATATCGAGTTTAAGAATGAATATGGCTGGTCATCGCTCTCATGCGCGGCTGGGAAGGGTCACGAGGCCATGCTTCTTGACAGAAATGCCGACATCGAGTCTAAGGATAAAAATGGTTTCACACCGCTCTCGTACGCGGCTGGGAACGGCCATGAGGCCGTGGTGAAGTTGCTGCTCGAAAGGAATGGTGAAGCTACTTCTCGACGGCCAGACACCGCTCGGGCCACTGAGACCGGTCATGAGGCCGTGGTGAGGCCGTGGTGAGGTCGCTGCTCGACAAGAAGGAATGCCGACGTTGAGTTCTAAGGATGAATATGATTGTATTGTGCTGGGTGAACTCTTGCTGATGTTGAGTCTAATCAATGTAATCATGGATATGCGGCCGAGTACGGTCAGGATGCTATAGTGGAGCTGCTGTTTGATAAGAACATCGATTCTAGGGATCAATGGCTGGAAATTGACGGTTGATAACAGTCGCAAGGCCGTGGTGATGCTGCTTCTTAACACTAGGAATGCAGCCTAAGCACGAATATAACTGGAGACCGCTCTTATCTGCGTCCGAGAACGGTCACGAGGCCGTGGTGAAGCTGCTCCTACAGGAAACCGGGGGAAACATTGCCAGTGATATCTGTACTTCTATTATTTTTTAATCTCTTAGAAAGAGGGCCTGGGTAGGTGGTTAATTTGTAGGACATCTTAACCCGGAGTGAGGGGACATTTGGTTGGTTAGTAATGTTGTATATACTAATTTAGATTCGTCGCCATGGCTTCGTGTCCCAATCACCAGCGGAGCCTACCTACTATAAAGCGTGCGTTCCCTGGATGCCTTATTTGGGTTCGACAATGCATCAAACCACACAGTCGATAGCAAAGCTGTAAAAATTTGCTGAAGGGGCATCGGCCCTTCGATATCGATAGCCCTTATTATTCATCTGGGTATCCCTCATATCAGCCACTTTGGCCGCCCTTCGAACCAATCACTTTAGCCACCGAGATCAAGCCGGATCAGTATTGAAATTGGGATAAATATAGCTTGTATCTTATTAATTGTCTCTACTGTGGCTAAGTGTGATCAATAACTATGTAGGTATGTACATGACTATGATACATTATTATTTCCTCGTTTTGTTGAATGTTGAAGAACAAAACGGCAGATGATGTCAGTGAGAATCGGGATATTGTATTATTATACTATATTGGGAGTTTTTTTCCATACAACAAGATGTATGCTATCATGCCATACTAATACGAAATTCCATTTGAGGTTTTCCATATGATAACCTATATGATATTGTTACTTAAGCCTCAATCCCACATACCTTACACATACTAGTACTACATATCACATCAATTGCCAACTGAATTTATAAGGCATACTACTACTACTACTACTACTATGTTATGTTACTCTATTCAAGCTTTCCGTGCAGAATCATTGTCAATGATGCTTTCAGCTATATATGTACTCATTATTAGGACTACATACATGCACTAGAGTATCACGATAAGATCCAGGAATCGCGAGATTGTGGCCTTGGAGGGTCAACGTATGTACCTATATATACTCCTATCATAGCCATTCCATGTGATATTCTCGTTAGCGATTCAATCTATTCAGAAATTATAATTAATCGATTATTAGTTACATCCCAAAAATGGTGATATATCATCATATGTATATGATAGATATGATACATAGAAAAAGAACCAAACAGTTTGATAGCGTGACTACTATGTACTAACTAGGTAGTTTAATTATTAATCTAATACAAACTACTACTATGTATGTGTGTGTGTGTGTGTACATAAACCGAATCAGAATAGGTATATATGTATGAGTAGATTTGGAATCCTCCGATAATAATTACCTACTACAAAGTAATTTGAGTTCATATTAGTGTAACTATAGAAAGGATTTAGTTTCCGAGATTGTGGTGAATAAGAAGAATTAGACGAGGGAGCTGACTGACTGACTGACTGGCTGATTGGGAATTGTAGAAAAGAATTGGAATATGAAAAGAAGTCTTCCTTCACTACTGTTAATGTCGCCTATGTAGCTACGCGTCAAGGAAATCAATCTTCATCATAATAAGTATGTACTTCGTACACATAAAATAATCTACACAGAAAGGGGAAAGTACATACATGTTTCGAAGCAGGGAACTCAAGAGGGATAATAGTTGAGTGAAGAAATTGATCAGTTAGATCGACGAGTGAAATCCAACCACACACTCTATGTGTGTATATATATAGGTATATATATATATAGATAATATATTTTGAGCCTGACATGGAAGAGGCATGAGATAAAAAAAACAAAACAAAAGGGAAATAGGAAAGTAGCGAAGAGATATGGAGAGTTATGTTCTAAGTATCCTTGTTTAGATTGGCAATACGTGGACGTGATTTTCCGCCTGCTGATGATTTCGCCATTAATGAGTATACATGTGCATACACACCTTGAAAAACAGAAAGAAAGAAAAAAACGTCGAGATAATATAAAGAAATTGACACAGAATAAAAAGTCAAAGTTGTAAAGTGCAGAGCAAAATGTGACGAAGGGTAAAAAAAAAAAAAAAAAAGCCACCCTAAACGTGCTAATGTCTTGCATACATCAAGTAAAAATGGAAATGGTGTCAAGGTGAAAGAAGACGAAAAAAGGGAAAATCGTGAGGCCATAATCATATACTATTTCACCCTCCTTCTCCCCCATTCGTGTTCATTCGGTCAGGGTTGGTTGGTGGTGCCTGGATCTGTCTTCGTTTCCGCATTGGCGCCTTCTTTCTTTGGCCGATGGCCGATTGTTGCGAGCCAGGGGCCAGAGAACCCATCTCCGTATCCCCATCGCCCCCGTCGTCTTCCTCCTCGGTCCCGTGGGTGGCTTGGTATATGGCCGACTCGTCCAGCTCGTTCACGTCCGCCGGTTTCATCCGCAACCATTGCATCCGGGGCCCTGACTTGGAACGCTCTGAAACTCGGAAGCCATAGATCCGTGGTTCGTAGATCTTGCCTTGGCCCAGTCCGGGGGCAAAGTTTGAAGTCAACATGCCGTTGATTTGAGTCGGTTGGTTAGGTGGTGGCTCGGGGGACGTGAGCGCCATAACGACGGAGGAGTTTAGGGAAGAGGAACGAGATTGATTCAATCCCGGAGGTATCGCAGTCGCCGGTGAGAGGACGCTCTCCGCTCGAGAGCCGCCAATGTCAAGTTCGGGAAATGTCATGAAAAATAGACAGCCAAACGTCGTGCCAAAGAACGCACCATCTACCGACTGAAACCTGCTGTTGGGGGGCGTGTAAATGTCATAGCAGCTTGGGCAGAAGAGCTTGACCGTCTCCTGTCCTGGTGTGTCGGTCCGGCCGACGGGTAATACCTTGCAGCCATTGCAGGACACCCGGGGGCATACGCCAAAATGTTGCATCTCGTATTTCTCCAGCATCTGTTGTATCCCCGGCCGCGACGTGATGTACCGTTGATGTATCAGACCATAGAGTAATTCTGCAGAGCTCTCAATGACACTGAGGTCGCTAGCAACCCGCATGTGTCTCCGGTCGCCAGCTCTCCGATAACCAATGGCCTGATTTTCACCGAGTATTTCGTCCTCGTCCTCTTCTTCATCCTCCTCTTCCTCATCCTCCTCATCGTCCTCCGGTTCCACATCTAAAATCATCTCGAGCGCTTCTTTATACATGGGTACCTGCGACTGTAGGCCCGTCAGGTTGAAATCGTCCTCAATGAAGTCCTCCGACACTTCTGCAAAATATTCATGGCCCATCAGGGAACAGAACGACGAGATCCAGGACTCCGGGGCGCCTTCGGAGGACGACATGTTTGGGGAGCTGGATGTGGGCGTGGTCCCGGTGGACGCGTAGAGGTGACTCGAGTCCAGTCTCTTCAACTCCTGGGCCACGACGGCCCGGTCACTGTCGAAAGATGATGCGACACTGCTGATAGAAGCGGACAGCGGGACCGCTTCCGAAGTGTATATCGTTCCCCGCCGTCTTTCGTCTTTCGCAGGAGGGCGGGAGAAAGTTTTTACCAGTGCCGCTATGGACCGCCGCCGGGCCGTCGAAAGGATGCGGTTCTTTTTTCGGTTTCTTTGAAGAGAGAAAAAAAATAAAAAAAGGATAAATAAAAATAAAAATAATAATAATAATAATAATAATAAATTGAAGCTATTCGCTATGAGTTGGTCATGTGGTGAATGCGCAAATGAGTGGATAAGTAGAAGTAGGCAAAAAGTGAGCGAATATATAGTATGCGTGTATGTGTGTGTGTGTGTGTATGTGTGTGAGAAGCGTGTCACGACACGGAGAGAGAGAGAGAGAGATTGAGGGACAGCAACGGATTTGTGTAATGGAATCTCAGGTGAGCCAGTCCCGTTGACTGATCAACCGTACGATTTCCTGCGGAAAGACATCAGCAGAATGTGGCCTGACACATGGTTGAATTGAATTAACGAAGCGGTTCGGTGACGGAGGGAGAGAAGAGCAAGAAAGAGAGGGGTGATGAAGAACGATAAGTTACCTTATGTATCGATCGGTTGGGTTGAAAAAAGTCGAGGCCAGAAACACGGGGCGATGCCGGAATGGACAGACCTCGACGCAGTAGAACTCCCAAAGAGCGGAGGGAGCCCGCCCAAGTGTTCACAAAGAAAAGTAGTAGTGGATAGGAGGCTCGTTGAAGCGTCGGGTTTGATGTATGATATGTATGTACATGCTAGCAGCTTTGCTGTCTTCGCATCGGCCGGCAGTGCGTTTTATATCACGTGATTTACTACAGGGCTGGAGAAACAGGCTGATATGATATTATTCCAGTCAAAGGTTAATCAACTATGTATCTCGAAATATGATCATCGACGTTAGGGTTACATCTTCGTCCTTTCGTGGGTAGCGTTTAAAGGATTCTCTCTGTTAAGAGATGTTTTCAAGAAGAAAATAAACAAGATAAAATCGCTATGTGCCCCCTTGAATTTAGATAGAATGAGAGAAGAGAAAAGAAAATGGTCACGAGTCTAACTCGGAAGAAACAAATGTTGTGTGCAAGTTTGAAGGAAAAGATACCTATGCACAGTACGCCATGCTGATCTAGAACAAATCGCTCATAACCCGCGAAAGCTCTCCGTCCGTTCGCAAAATTCCAGTCAGTCCGTCCGCCGTACCGGGGAGCACTGGATCTGAGCCAACAAAGCTATGAATGCTCTCCGACGCCGCGGTCGAGGCGACAAAGTGACCATATCCTCCCACGGCCTCGAACAGGTTCGTCAGCTCATGGCTCATCTGCAGCCCATTCATGGGACTATTCCCCAACTCGGTTACCGGGTTGAGCGATCCATAGGCCGACAGATCCTCCATGGAGTGGCCCGCCAGACCGGCCATGGCCACCGCGGCCGTCGAATGAGGGTCGGTGGTGTCCGGGCCGAAGTTGCGCGCGAAGACGCCCAGCTTCTCTGCGATCTTCCGGATGCCCTTGATCGTATTCCACAACCGTTTGGACACATACGATTTGGCGCTGAAGCCTTTGACAAGGTCCAGCGCCATGTAAAACTCGTCCCGGACTTGTCGGTTAAACTCCATCGAGGCATGGCAGACGGCGAGAAACAAGACGGCCAGGGCTGCAACGAGGAAGTAATTGAAGCACACCTGCTGGGTTCGGTAGATGTCCGAGGCCTGGTTCACTTGCGTCAAGACCCGGATGGTGTCCTTGGCGATATTGACGACCGCCTGGGCGTGGGCCCGGTTGTCGTCAATGCTAACGGCGGAATGTAGGACCGGACGGTAGATGAGAATTCTCAGCTGATTCATGCGCAGATATAGCAGCACCCGAAGACGCCACAAGCCCCGACTGATGGATTCCCCAAATCGAGGAGGCTCCGTGCAGTAGAACTTCAGGGTCTCTGGTACCTGCTTGTACCACTGAACGACCTGGTAGTCTAGGTATTCGATGCGACTCCGTTTCCCCTCTGTCGGCGTATTTGAATCAAGAACGGAATACCAGATCTTCGAGCTGATGCGGCAATACGAGACCATGCATTGCAGATAGGGAACGGACGCATCCTCCGAAAGATTAGTGGATCGTCGGAGGTGCTTAAAAAGAGGGAAAGGGGACGACCAGCTCTTACAGGTTCCGGCAGATTGTGATCAATGTCATCATCCTGGATGACGAACGGTAATCCTGTCCCTTGACTCCACCGTCGGTCCAGAGTGTAGACGGCCCAAAACATTCGGTTGACCCTCATCCACTGCTCCCGATTTGGAAACGCCTTCACCAATGCATCCCGTCGATGTAAACCCATTTCCAAACACATCCGGGAGGTTAGCCCGATGATCCGATAGGCCATGATATCATCATCTGTGTGAAAGTAGTACATGGCCTTGGTTTTCGGGACCGCAGGGACTGTCAACCAACGGAAACTTGACCTCTGATAAAAAAAGGAAAGAAAGGGCAAAACCCCTCGCTACAAAAAAAGGAATGCTCACCACCAAGGAGAAAAGTTGGATGATTTTGATATCCACCGGTTCCCACATCTTCATATGAATGATGGGTTTCACACTTGAAAACAGATGTTGGCCCAGCTCGCTCTGCCCATCGCCTTCCACCATCAGGGTGATGGCCAGGATCAGCTTCAGATGGGTGGTATTGTCATCCTGCAAGCAGTCTGCCGAAGACCCTTGCTTGGTGAACCCGGAGCGAGTGGCAGCTTCGAGGAAGGTATAAAGTTGATTGGCCAGGTTGATCACGGTGTCGATCTCGAAGATAGGATACATTAGCCCCATCTCCTCCTCGTAGACACGACAGAGCCGGATCGCCTCGTGACGCTTGATGCTCCAGATAGGATCTTTGGACGGATGTACGGTGGTCATGCATAGCGGAGCTAGGTGTCGAGGCGTCTCGACCGGGCTGGGATGCGCAGTGGTCAGATCGTCGGGAACGCTCTCTTCGGCGGCGGCGATGCCAATGGACTGGAGACTAGACTTGGCCACATCGAAACTGAACGCCGAACTGGTTGGTCCTTGGAAACGAGGATGTTTTTTTACCGTGGTGGCCAGATGGTGGTGGAGCGGCGGCCCACTGGACAAGGTCAGGGACGGCGAGGCATCACTCGAAAAGGCATCAAACCCCAGCGTCTCCAGGGAGGGCGGCTTGGGGGAACGCAGCTCATCGAGGTTGGCGAAGAGGGAGTTCACCTGCTCTTGGAGGGTCGCGATCTGTTGGTTCATCAAGCGGAACTCCCTGGGTTGCATCCATCGCGGTCAGCCTGGGAGCCTGAAGCATTGAGAAAGCGCGTCCTGGGGTGTTTCTCGCATCACGTACTCGGAGTCCCTGAAGTTTCCATTACAGCAATTGGGAGCGTAGAGGCCTGCGACGACGGTATCAGCATTGCGGTCATTCCCATGATGGTCATGCGCCAACAGTTCAACTGTGGTTTTCTTTTTCTTATTCTATAAAAACAACCATAATAATAATAAAATAGAAAACCAATACGCCAGCGGCTTACATTCGAGCTTTAAATGGCCACATCGCTGGCAGGGCACCTGGCCGTTACATTTGATTTTCCGTCTCTTGCACTCATTGCTGGAGGAAGGTTGGCGGTTAGTGCCTCCAAATCAATCATCACACTGCCTGTCAACAGGTGAACTAATGCACCAAAAGGGGGGGTCCTTGGGTGTATACTAATCCCCCGCGAAAGGGAGGGGAGGGGGGGAATTAAAGGAACAGCAAGATGGGCAGGATGGATAGATTTACCAGGCGATGGAGATGTATCGATTCCGCTTTGCGCGTATCTGAATTCCGTTGTTTGAATCGAACTTCCTCTTCGACTCGTCGTGGGGAGGAGTTGCTGGCGTGCATGTGGTGGGAGAAGATGCTGATGGTAGCAGTAGTGGTGGTGGTGGTGGTGGTGGAGGAGGAGGAGGAGGAGGAGGAGGAGGAGGTGGAGGTGGAGGCGGTGATGATCCACTGCCTTGATCGGAGTTGCTGTTGGTCATCATCATCGTATGGAGATGTGGAGGTGGGAGCGGAAGTAGAGGTGGAGGCGGAGGTGGAGGTTGAGGCGGAGGTAGACGGGAACATGAAGGAGAATAATGAGGAGATTCGGACGAGGCCATCTATTTGCAAATACAAACTGGACTGGAACTTGAGACTTTTGTCCAGGCTCGAGATCAGTGATGGTTGAAAGGAGAAGAGCACAACAGGGAGCGGAATAGGCCTGTTGGAGGTTATTATTATCTATAGATAGTAACGCAAGGGGATGAAGAAACGGAAAGAGAAGAGGGAAAGAGATGGATTTAATAATAAAACAAAGAAGAAAAATATGAACACGGACCTCATGCTTTGTCAAACAGGCTAGTTATACTTGAGAAAGAGATACTGCTTTTCATAGCTTCACATGATAAGTTGATCAGTGAATAAGTAGTTAATATATGATATATACATGGTATATGACATAATCTCGTTCCTCTCTATTATATATAACAAATGTATCTCCTATGTACTATACTTATTATATTCAACTAATCTATCTCTAGTCTAGTTCACTTATAGTTGGGGATACCTAGATGCATTATACATATGCAGGGGACCCTTTAAAGGATCCCCTCTCTGCTAATATCATAATAACTAGCTGCATGTATCTTTTATCCATGTATGAGCATAATGAGACGAAGTATGATATGTACTTTTTAACCCCTAAGTTAGATTATGATAATTTATAATTAACTTGTTATTTAGTGTGAAACTCCCAGCTATACTTTATATACCCAGGCATCACGCAGAAAGCGAATGATTAATGGAATACAGTTTGGTCTCCCTACAGACTCTTGCTTCATAATTGCCTAGGTAGGTAAGAATGCAGAGAAAGCTAAACTCCGTAGTAATCCTTTAAAAGCCAAGGGAAAAACTGAAGAGATGCGAATATTTCCGATGATGTTACTTGACTAGCCTAGCCAATGATATTTTTCACCGTTAGCCTTTCCTTTTCAGTTTCGGAGAATAATCGCCTCTTCAAACATGCCAAAATTGACTGTCTGGTAGGCACAATAATGTCGACCCCCGAGGATTCGAACCTGCCGGCCGAAGGTCGAGCTCCACTGTTATAAATGAACATACCATCCACGCTCTAAAGCTCTTGGCTAGATGGATGTGTTATACATATGCGGAATTTACGATCCGTTCTACCAAGTGGGAGTGTACTCAGAAATTAAGAGTTAGAATGGGGGAGAAAGGACTGAAAAGGCTACGCTGTCGCCATTTGAATACCTAGTAGTGATGCGAACATATCATATCACGCTGGCTGCTATTCTATACGAACGCAGAGCAGAGCAGAGTGCGCCAAGATTGGTGGTGAAGGATGCGACTGAATTGATGGCTTTTTTGAAGCTTGACATATCGGCCCCTTGTCGTCGTGCCCAGGAGATCAAGAGAATAGTGACAACAAGGGAGGCGCTACGAAGCACAAGCCGCATCCGGCGCCTGAGAAGTCCCCTGCAAGTATACTTAGGCGTCCAATGGCTCCAGATGGGGAACATGCACCGCAGGGTAAAGTCGATTTGCGAGAAGCTGTTTTTGGCCAGTTAGCAAGACGTATCCTCCCACCGTGACGGCTACTGTCCAAGGGGGAATCTCTCACGGGTAGGTCATCGAATTCAAGCCCGTATCGGTTTTGTAGAAGCTTCGACAGCCCCCGGTGTGGAAAATGGTCCCCTTCAGGGCAGTCTGAATGGTATCGTTCCAATTTCGCACCGCCTTCTCGGTGATCTCGTAGGTGCTATGTAACCTCGCCATTGAGGATGGGCCGGATGAATTTGAGCGAATAGTTGACACTATTTTCTGAGGCTAGAATGGCGCTAGAATGTCCGGTGATCGTGTTGGGTCCAATGATCATGAAAAAAATTCGGAAATTTATCCATTGCAACCCCGAGATAAGCCTGGGGCCCTCCACGTTCGCCCCAGAGATCGTGGAGATCTTTTTCTCCTTTCCCCGGCACCCGAAGAGGAAGCAGCCACTGATTGGTTTCGTATCCGGTGGCCAAAATGATCACATCTGCCGGCAGTGTCACCTCGTCGGTGGGGACTTCACTATCATCTCTACTCATGATCGAAGGGTAATTTCTCCCAGGCCCAAGAGTAACGCTTTTCGACTGCACACTTTGCAGACGTGACATGATGAGCTCAATATTCGGTTCCTGTAGGCTTCGCAGCCAGCCTGAGTCCAGGATACGACGTTTGCAACCGACCCGGTAATCGGGGGTAAGGATTTCATGATATTTCTCGGGAACCTGCGCTCTCATATAACGAAGATAGTGTTCTTCCACAATAGGCCGGTGTTTGCGAGCATACTTAGTGTCAGTGAAAAGCCGGAACCAGCTTTGCTCCAAAGTAGAAACGCATCAGGCGCCACAGGCCCGGAACATTTCGCATCAGGATTGGAGAGTACGGCGCCCACTTCTTCAGCTGCTCTGGACTGAGGATTTCCGGTATAACCCGAGGAGAGCGCATGAGCTGTGTGACCGACTTGGCGTTGTATGGTGGCTTGATCAGCTCCGGTACCACCTGTGCTGCGCTGCAACCAGTGCCAATGACTATTATATCCTTTCCTCTTAAGTCGACATTTGGCTTCCATTGCGCTGTATGGATGAACTCTCCCTCGAAGGCATCGATGCCTGTCGGCCGGACTTTGGGTTCTATCAGGCCGCCCACTGCACTGACGACAATTTTTGCCCTTACCTCCGTCGCGAGATAGACACTTCGCTCTCCTTCTGCATCTGCCTTGGCATGCCGATCCCTTTCGGACAGGTCTCCTGTGCCACCAGCCAAATGGACTAAAGTGACCTCCCACTCTTCGGCATCCTCCAGCCATTGAAATTGCCTGACATCTGTGTTGAGTTGGATTTTATCGACGATCTGGTATTCTGCGCATACGGCAGCTAGATACTCTGTAATCCCCAACCCGGACGGATTCACCGTGGTCCAGCCTCTGTTTCTGGAGAATGAAAATGAATAGAAGATCGCTGGTCTGTTCAGGGGTTAGCAAATATAAGAACGCCCAGGGGGAGCTGTTACACGTCACATGGGTAACGATTGGTCCACCAAGTGCCTCCAATACCTGATCGTCGATCGAAGATCCGGAATTGATCAAACCTCAACACCTCTTTCAGTCTACATCCCATGGCAATTCCAGATTCCCCAGCCCCGATAACCACAACTGGCTAGTAAGTGTATGCATCCTCATTGTATGCCTTGTGTATGTAGATGGACGCGGCCATGGAAGTCCAAAAGTCTGATCCCGTTTTCACAGAAAATAAGATTGCATCGATCGTGTTCGAAGAGATCCGCGCCTTGCTGATGCTGCGAGTACGGGGGACTTGGAAGGGAGGAGGCTGGGTCTTCTCCTTTTGAAGGGTGAGAGAGGAGACAGGGCTCCAGTTGTGCTGTTTGCAGTCTTCCCAGCGGCACTTGTGGAAACAAGGAAGTATGTATGTAGTCATGTTGTGACACGAGGGCCGGGATATTGCCAATCTTACCTTAAACTGGGAAATAAATGCGGATTCTTTGGGAAATGTCATTCGCAGTCCAATAATAACAATAAATGGACCGGACTGTACATAGATTACTCGTAGTAGGTAGGAGCTATGATACGAGATCTCAAGAAAAATTGGCACACCCAACGTCCGACTCGTGAGACGAATCGGATATGTAGTAATAATAATAACTCTTAAAGGTTCCCTGATTCCAACTGTACTTACGTTGAAGTTTTAATACTGTAGTAATACTCACCGTGATACTGTAAATATGCTGCACTTGGCCTTCTGTTTTGTCCTCGTAATAATAATTGTTTTCCGAAGGACATTGCTGCTCTGCTGTCTTGTTGTCTTTTTTTTTGTTTTTTGTTTGAAGTTTCCAATAATTTGTACATGCCTGAAATCCAGGGGGCAAACCGACTTTACTACAGTATGATATTAGGAGGCGAGAGCACGCGGTCGGGTTAACCCATAGTATCATACAAGCTGAGGTCGGCCTTGGGCCCGTAGGCCGGAATTCGCCAAGTTAGGGATTCTGGGTACACTAAACGCCAAAAGACATCAGGACAGCCCCTTCGCGGCGGTTGCTACCTCACCTCAAGCCGCGGACGTGTGACCGTCTGGACTAGCCACAGGAGTCGTCGAACGAAGAAGCTCATGTTTCCGGCCATAGTTAAATCCAAATCCACCTCTTTCCAAGCTTCGTACATTCCCCCACCCTCCTCTAACTTCCCATCTCCACTCCTAGTGCATGGGTATCCGATGACACCCAATGTTTCTACCCCGCGGCATCTCTGCCAAAAAGGCACAAATCGATGTCTGAGTGCCAGCATGCCCGATCTTCTTGAAGGTCTCCCGGATCTAGTGCCGCTGGGTCGTTGCATCCAAAGGGTGGGTTGGATCTTTGGTCCCCGATCCGATCCCAAATGATCGATTTGGCCTAAAAGCCCGACGTGCCGCAAAAGAAAGTGCGTTCTTGTCCAACACGCTGAATGTTGTCGTACACAGAGTGTATTGGTCGCCAAATAATACTTTTGCCCGCGGCAACAAAATCACGGTAAGTGCTTCGAGGGTTCTATTGATCGATTTCGGGCTCTGAGCAAAACGTTGAGAACCACAACGGCCCTCCTTTTGGGCTAAAGAGGTGAGCAGGCATCTGTAGCAATATTAATATACGTTCAAGCAAGACGTGTACTTGCCCAGGTACCTTTTCTAGGAATAATGCCTCAAGTTTGCCTATCATATCCTGAGTAAGCATCTCCTCTGTCACGTCGGCAGCGGCGACATTCAGAATGGCTCTTGACCCTGCCGGGGGGCTTGGGATTCGGTGAACTCCTGCTGATATAATTTCTGCGCTACCGTATATATTCCAATTTTGAAATCTTCTTTAATCTTGATTTATACCCCGAACCAGACAATTCACAACTCCCTGCCTTGACTGTACGAACTCCCCATAACTCAGCTCTCCGTTTGGGCCTGTTGACACTGACCGGGTGGGAATCTCGTAAGAATCCTGTCGGCGTACACGAACTCTAGCCATGAGTGCCACATCGCCGGAAGAAGTGTAAACACTGGCACGCCAAGTGACATTCCCTGAAGATAGTCGACGTTACCAGAATCCGAGTCAACAGTAGATGATATATCAGACATGATTTTAAATAGACAAGAGATTTCTAAGTCCGAATGTAATGTGGCGTTGCTTCGCCAAGAGAATCGAACCCCAGCAGACGGGCTCCCCTTCCCGGTGATATGACCCGATTTTATATCGCTCCATCGGTAGCAAGCCCTCAGAGGTGGCAGCCACCCTGTTGATAACGGACTGGAGATGACCAGACGGGAGTTGCCGTTCGCAATGCGTACGCACCGAAGATTTCGACGCGGTAGTAAAGGACCGTATCAGGGCAGCCAACCTAACTCGGTGGTTCATGCGGAGGCAACGTAGGAGGATATAGGGTGGCGCTACAGATCGCGGACAGCGGAGAACTGGTAGTGGCACCACCGTCACCATTGGAAAAACTGGAATAGAATATTATTAATATATTATGGTCCTTCTTCCTTACTGAAATAGAATAAAAAAAATAGAACCCTCGAAGCACTTACCGTGATTACCAAGGTAAATATTGTTGCCGCGAGCAAAAGTATTATTTGGGGACCAATACACTCCGTGTACGACAACATTCAGCATAGACACGGTTCGAATGGCGCAGAACTTAGCCAGTTCTAGCAAAATTCAATAATGAGTCAATCTGGACGATTTAAAAAAGGTTGCCCTGACGACATGCTTGTGTTGAATTGTATGGGTGCCTCAGGCTGGAACTGAATCGAAGGTTCGCCAGATTTGCCACACTTATGCCAAACATATCGCCACATCAATACCAGCATCTTGAAGAATCTTCTGAATGTGCCGTATTTGGTTGGTAAGTGTGGCACATCTGGCGATGTCCCGAACCTTCGATCCTGAGGTATTATTGGAGTCTATCCGAGTCGTGCGGTGAGTCACGTGCTGTGTCCCGTGACATCCCCACTCTCACTTTCAGGAATAGATGTGTCATATGGAATCTGGATTCCTAGGTACAAAGGCAGGAGTCAAGCACCTGAGAGCGTCGTACCCTGACCTGTTGCTTGGTAGTCAGATCCTTGATAGTTCTTGAATATTTGCGAGGCATCTTGCCATTGCCAGTGGAATGGCATTGGAGGTGTCACCTTCTCTCCTCTCTATTGTGCTAGGGCCGTATGATAGTAGATAGCGTACGAATAGAAGGTCGAAGATTTATCCTGTTCCTAAGCAGGGCTTCTTTGGCGCTTCACACGCATGTCCATCAGAATAGTCGAAAATGAACACAGCGATATGGCCGGGGAAGGCTTTGTTGAATTTGATTGACCATCTTTTCCGCTACCGTATTTAATAAATAAATTCGGTAGTACACCTCCTGTCTCCTCCTGCTCATCAATATATCTTCCTCCGAATGCAGTATATCACTATGTGTCGACTTCATGACTTCCAGAGACGGCGGGTACAGCAACGACGGTCTGGAGGACGAGCAGGGCAAAGGCAGGAAGGTTCGGCGAAGCCGCGAAGGGATGCATCCGTACTATAGAGAAAGAGCCTGTGAGAAACGCGGCATAAAGGAATTCTGATACTATGATACCTTTGCGTAATAACATTCTACCCCAACTTTCGCCCACCTCTAAGTGGTTATCGAGCTTGTAATAGAATTTCTCCATCAGCGTCATGACTGCAAGGGTTTAATTCAAGATTTCCGTATGATATCATAGGTAGTTAAAATCTGTCGCTAACAGCAAACACATCTTGGCACATCAAGTCGGCTTTTTATGGTGAAAAAGCGGTGACGCAGACGGCGAGATTATGATTGCAGAAAAGTCGTCCAGGTTTGAGACGTCAAGGCAACAAGGCAACATCTCGTTTTTCTACCTACATACCTAATAATAATAGCGGTATTGTCTACAGCAATCTTACCGCTCAAGGTACCGGCTTTTGGCACGAAACAAATCCTCAGTCTGCATGTCTTCGCGACTGCCAGTGGTTCGGGTACTTTAGCGCATTGAAGTGATACCAATGCGGGGAGTTGAGAGATATCTTGTTATACATGTCATTCCAATTGAATAATAAAAGTCTATTCTGTGTATTTATCTTAACCAGCTTGGTGGTTAATCGTCAGTGGTGGATCAAGATTCAAGACCCTTCTATCTCCAACTAGCTAACGGTCTTCCCGTGGAGAATTCCAGACCAAACGGAGCCAATCCTTGTTCCTTCAGCTTTATGTCAAGCATTGTATGATTTGTATCATACCCCGTCTTGACCAGGTGAGAACCATGACGACAACCTCAGCAATAATAGGTTGGAAATGCAGTGCTTGCTCCTGCGAACAGGGTGGTCTCTAGGCCATCAAATTGCATTTGCATCTCACCATCCTGTCCGTTGTTGCTCGGCGAACGTCCGTTCTGGAAGATTGCCTTTATACAGTCCCCTCGCTCTTCTTCAAAATGACAGCATAGAGACTTTCCGCGAGTTTTGCTTCAAGCCCGAACGGCCTGCTATCTTCCCGCGTGCTTGTTTCCGCTCTCTGCCCGCGTGCCAGGATTGGTTTACAAAGGCCTCGACTTTCGTTGAATCTGGTCCGCAGGCGTTGAATTATGATTGTTGGGAGCGGTATTCTGACACTCTCGTGCCGCTAGAGCTGACTCGGTTGCCCTCGAGCCACAGTGATAAGGATTGTGTTGCGAACGGGGAGGGGAATTTCGAGCGGTTTTTTGCACCCCTAGGTTTATTCCTGGACTGGACACGTTCGGGGCAAAGAGAATCATCACGTCTCTATCTCGCCCAGTGCCAGCTGCTCGACTTACCTAAACCCCTCTCTGACGGCGTCCCTACGCCGCCTCCGGTGAGTCAAGCCGGAAAGGGAGATATTTACGATGCCAATCTCTGGATCGGGATCCCGCCCACGTACACTCCTCTGCACCGTGATCCGAACCCGAATCTCTTCATTCAACTTGCGGGAAGAAAGCAAGTTCGACTGCATGCCCCGGATGCAGGGATGCGTATATTTGAACGAGTGAGGATGTTATTGGGACAGAACGTGAGCTATCGGGCAGCCGCATTTCGAGGAGAGGAGATGATGTGGGGAGACGAAAGGAGGTTGTTGGAGCAAGAGGTTTGGAGTAATGACCATGCAATTCATGAAGGTTTTGGCCGTGAAGAAGGGTTTGACGCTGTTCTTGAAGCAGGGGATGGTTTATTCATCCCGAAAGGGTGGTGGCATAGTATTAAGGGAACGGGAGAGGGTATCACTGCATCGGTAAGTTTAATCTCATTCACTCGAGAGGTTCAAAGTTTCTCGTCGATATATCTCTAACAATAAGCAGGTGAATTGGTGGTTTCGGTAATGGATAATATGCCGTAGAGAAATATGTATATATATGTAGGTACATATAACAGCTTCTCCTCGATAGATGATTTCGGTGTTATTGTATAGAAGCGGACCACAGGGCCTAGGTTACGGTAAGGCCCCATGGACATCGACCAGGGTTCCAGACCTTGTGCTACCGAGGCGTCACGCCGTCACCACTCACCCCCGTGAATGCGTGGAGGATACTGGCCTGGAAGGAGACGTGTCCGAAGCAGCTCCCCTCCTACAAAAACTTAGCGACAAAAATAACGGCGACAAACCGCACAGCAACTATCTATATAAGGCAGATTGTACGAGAAGAGCCGATACCACCACCGGCCATCAAGAAGCCATGGGCAGACGGCAGGCACCACAGATGTGTTGAAAATATGATAAATTCTTGTGATTTATATGAGCTGTTGTGGCCAGTTGTGTATTTAAAATAGCCAATCTCTTACGCCTACGTACGCCCTGAAATTACGATGTGTTTGTTGCTTGATATATTGGAAATCTGCTTGAAAAACAAGGAAGCGATGATACAGGCGATAGACGGCCGCCGCGAGTTCGGTTTAATGGTGGTCCAGGAGTCTACACCTACTGTCCTTGAGGCAACCGGTATCATCTCGTATACGCGGGCACGGGCAAAGGCACCAGATATGATATCAAATTGGAAGGCGGCAGCCACTGCAGATGGGTCCTGGATTCGACTCGGGACATACGGCAGTGAGGGCTATTATTCACCGATCCCGCATATGCTGGGGCAGTTGAGGAGCCCAATCAATAATCCGGTGATGCCAGATCCGCCGCAGCGCACAGTGCTGGTAAAAGATTTCAACTTGCACCACCTAGACTGGGGTAAATACAGCAGACACACATAGGCTGCTGGCGATCTGCTGGCTCTCAGCGCTCGCTGGGACCTCCGACTTCACATGCGTACGGTGATACCCCTAATTAGATAATATGGGCAACACAGGACTCGCAGGTTGCGTACAAGAACCCCGAAGAGTAAATGCAGTTTGAATTTCTGATCATACACCGTAAGTGGCGCATATTAACTAAGCTCAGAGCAAGCAAGACAGAAGCTGAGCCAGCTCAGTTTGAAGGCTTGGACGTACAGAAACAAGGTAGCAGCAGAGGCGGCACACCAATACTCATACATATGTAATGCATAACAAGCATCTCAACACCGTAGCGAAAACAAAACCACAGTCAATGGAACAGCAAGATAGGCGAGGCCAATGGTAAGGAGGCAAAGCGGCCCAGCTCGCAGCATGCATGGGAAAGCTTCCAGAAGGCGATAAAGGGAATTGAAATAATAAGTGATGGCGGAGGCAAAAAAAAAAAGGAAAACACAGTTAATGAGAGCGTCTGTGCACCGGAGGCGCTGGCTACGACCAGCAGTATGTACTTAATTTAAAGCCGCCTTGCTGTTTTCCGGGCTTTCTGTTATTACCTAGGTATCATAGTATGGATACCTTTGCCCCTCTGAGACATGTCTGAGTCTTGCCATACCTATCATATGCTCTCTAAACCCTGTAGAACGGCTCCCCACAGGCTTTAAGAAAGCCTATACTTAGGGGCGATAACTATCTAGCCAGAGACCTTCCTTGATATCAGCAGGAACGGCGGCTTGTCTCTTCCTCTGCTTTGTAGACCGCCTCTACAATTCTGTTCTCACCTTGCTATCGATTTCGAAGGCCTGGTTATCGTATCCTGGATATCAAATTAAAAGGGCCTTCGATATATATGGTCTACCATCTTCGGCTGTTAATAACTTAGTTAGATACACAGCGCGCCAAAGGCTACGGGAGTATCATAGTTCGCCAGATCCGCCGTTACATACCTAATAACAGATCGCATTGCGACCATATGATATGATAGTCTTCAACGACGACGAGTCGCGCCGATCAGGATCCGCTCAGGCATCCCTCAGGAGTCAGGGATCCACTCCCTCATCATTGCTATACATTGCATCAATATATGGAGCAATGGGCACGGCGAATAAATCATTAGTTATCGGATTTGCGCGGAAGACACAAACATAAACAATAGCAAGATGACGCGCAACCAATCTTTGGTAGTCTTGAAATGCCGTCACACGGTTGATTCATAAGAGCCTAAGAATAGATCAGCCTGTTTCAAGGAAAGGAAAAGGGAGGTAGTTATAAGGAAATTCAGAACCGCCTTTTAGCTTCGGAAGTTCGGCTGCATGAGGACCGGTGACATTGAAATTTGAGCCGAGAAAAGAAAGGAAAAAAAAAAGAAAAGTCATGATTCCTTCGAGGAAATCGATCAATTGTTTAATCGCACGTCTTGTTAACTAGATTAGGTACACACATATATAATATTTTATATCTAATTTCGGATTCTTGTGCTTCCATGGAAATAATGCGAGAGTTCCCTGGCTAGCTCGCAATTTGGATAGATCTGATCTCATTGGGTCCTGTAACCCTGAGTGAGGTAGGCGTTTCAAATTGATCATTACACAGTAATAAAGATAAGATCCAAAAACAGTCCCCAAAAGAAGTCATAAAGAGAGTCATGAAGGGTCATAAAGTGTCATGAGGAGAAGGGAAAGAGAAGAATAAATCTAGTTTTCTGCAGGAGGTGGAGGATAGCGACTCCGCCACATGGGGCCCCAGATTTGAGTCGCGACCACTCCAAGGAAGCCTGTTGCAACAATGCCGGCCTGGCAGCCAAAGACAATGGCAGCACCGTTCAAGGCAATCCACTTGAACTGGAAGTACACAACGCTGAAGCCTCCTGTTTCGTAAAAACAGGCTTATTAGCTTGGGGAGTGCAAGAAATGAACACGAAAGATGAACACAAACCTGTTAAGCGCCAGAAGTTGATGATGCTCGACACCAGTGCCGAATGTTTGGGGAAGCAATCTAGTATATAGGCGTTAATAGCTGTCGATGTTATCACTGTTGCAACAGAATACATGCCCCAACCGAACGCAAGCGCAATCCAGGGCAAACCATTCTGCAGTGACTGTCCGATTAAAACCAAGGCACTGATCCCAATTGCAACAGCTGGATATACGGCCCAGAGACGCTGTTCTGGGAGCCACTCGTTGTGCTTTCTCAGGTACGAACGGCAGAGGTGGTCGTTGAAGAAATGGCCCCAGATTTCACCGACGAGTCCGCCGATCGCAGGCGCCAGGTAGAGGAGGGCAGTCGAGGTTTCTGAGAAGGCATAAGAAGGGGGTAGCACAAGTAGCGGAATGGTGATTGCCAGGCCGACTGTCCACATGACCAAGAACATGTAGTAGGTAAGGGCTGGAGATCGGGTCAGCTAGAGATTATTAAAAAGACATATAGGCATTGAAGAAAGACCGCGAATGGATACGGTCCGGTCCCCAGTTTTGATAAGCTTACAGATAACTAGGACATGTGGGCGAACCCCAATGGATATGGTGTGCTTCAGAACGGTGAGCACGCTTGGCTGCCCTTCTATTTCGCGCCGGCAACACCAGCCACCAACAGAGCTTGCCGAGTGATCAGGGCCTTCCTCTCCGGCTGCTGCTTGTTGATTTCACCAATGTCCTTCCCTTCATCGTACAATGTCTCATCACCAAGCAACATCGTCAGGATGAAGCTGAAGCCATACATGGCAGACAAAATCCCGAAGTCTTCTCGCCAGGTCAGCTTGGTGATGATTAACCCCGAGACAAATGGTCCGATATATGGACCCACGAGGAAGCTATAGGCCCAGATATTGATCTTTTTGGTGCGGTCATGGAATGAATACATGTCATGGATGATCGAAAGGCCGATAATCTGCGGCGCAGTATTCACCAACCCCTGAACGGTCCTGGCAGCTGTGAAGCCAGCATAACCAAGGGCTAACGCCGCTCCAATGACCACTACACATGAGAGAAACTGTGACCAGAAAAGAACTGGGAGACTGCAAGAAAAACAATATTAGTCATATATATAATAGCTAATAATTTCTCTATTCCTTTTTTCCCTCTCTGGGTTTCTTTTGGAATATAGTCACTTCGAACATACCGGCCATAGCGCTGTGTAAGAGGCACCGCGAACAGACCACCGGCACCCTGCAAAAACACCCCACCACTCAAACTGCGGCCTACATCATTTGGAGTCATATTCCAGCCGACTGCTTGAGCAGCAAAGAGGGGAGAACCCCAGGTCACGCTCCAATCGGTCAGCAGCGATGCTACACATAAAACAAACAACACCCGTCTCTTTTTCCATTTCGGCCAAAACTGCGGATTGTTGGAATTGGTAGGCGCATGCACATCTGGAGATTGAGAGCCGGTGATGTTGTTGGTGTCAAGTTCAAGTTTCGTTGGACTGGTCCATGAGTTGGTTTTTGTGAGTTCCGCCGTCGCTTCTACCGATTTTTCTATATCCATCCACTCGTTCGGTTTTCTAACTAGTCAAAAAAAGATTCGATTCGATGTCGAACTAGCCAGGACAATCTATCTAACTGAAACTACTGTTTTTTTGACGGCGGGGAACGGCGACGATGGAGAGAAGGGAATAACAAGACAGAGGGGCGATTAGTAGTAAGACAGTGTTTAGAGAGAAATCTGGGGAAGTTGAGTAATAACGGGGAGGCTGAGGGTGTTATAACTACGCCAGACAGCTGTATCATGAAGAATGAGTCGAAGTGGAGCACCAATTTATTGTATAGTTAACCTTGCACCAGATTGCAAGAAGGCCGTAGACCGCTCGTTGCGCCATGGACATGTAAGTGTAACTATTAGAAAGGATAATAAGCAAGAAAACAGAATAAATTAACTAGCTGGCTTGTTAGTTAGGGCTCGACAAGGGCTTAAGGATATTAGGTGCAGCCACTTCCCGGATATTAATTTTTGCAGGCTATCGAATGCTGCATCATGTTGCGCTGCTGCTGCAGCAGCAAGATGCTTGCGATTATCATATCTTTCTTGATGGGGATGAAAGGCGCTAGGGTCTTTGTTTGTTAGAATAATCCTGACTCAGTTTCGAACGTCGCTTAAATTATCATTATTCGGTAGTTGTTTATACGAATATCCCGGGACTCCATGGATGTGATATGTAGGTAGTATGTATGGAATGCAGAGTTTCTGAGTCAGAGATGTTTGTATGTACATACCTCTTTTTTTATATCCCCACTTCCCGACTTTTCTCATGCAATGGTTTTGATTTCTGCTTTTGCCCATCGTTGACTGAAAATGAGGTAGATACTTTATGAGATCTAGCGTTGAAGATGAGCTCGTTACTACAATAGTAGTCAATATTAACTTGTCATGAGATATGGCGGGCCTAATATAAGCACAGAGTAATAGGTGATCTAGGAAGATGGTGTAGGAGAGCAACATCCGCCCGTGGTGGAGTTAGATCTCTCCAAGTAAGCCTTGATTTTGATATATGGTGGTATATCTTCACCAATCAGAATGCTACCAACAGTGTCGACATGTTCCCCTTTCCTATCATCAGAAGTCACATTGCACTGTCAATGCTAAATTTGCACGAAACGATGCTGGGTAACTAACTTATATCGTTCGTGCTCAGAGTATAACACTAGCAGCCATGGAAGAGCATGAACCCACCCGTCTATCGCGCGGCCTTGATGTGGAATCTGTCGCTCGCCCATGACAATAATCTTGCAAACACTCTCACTGCTATTCACGCTGTCTTGTCCTCTCGTGGGATTACCCTTCTCACAGTTTCCCTGCCTTTCCTGGATGCAATTGAGGAAACTTGCAAATTGCAATAAAGACCTTTCTCTCTAAAAAGATTATCCCTTTACATCCATGCATGGTCTGTAATGTCCTCGTGAATGTCGAACACCCCTCGCATTATCATGAGAGATCAGTCACCGAAGGTCAGAGTGTAAGGGTTCGACAGCACAGGTAAGAATTCATTGCAAAATTAGTACTATAGTTATAAGTGTTGTTGTCATAGTATAAGTGCTCGATGAGAGTTCAGTCAGTTTAAGAATTAATTGTTTTTATCAAGTGCTGTAATTGCTTGAAAGTGCTTGATGAGAGATCAAGAATAATAATGATGACGAAGATATATTGATGATGGCACTTAATCTGATTAGAACGGGTTAGCGCATTATGTATGCAAGCAAAAAGTTCATCTTCTTTAGAACAGGAAAATAGAGTCCACATTTCCGCTTCGCCGGCGAGTGAAATGAATGGGTTCTGTGTCGAGTCACCTACGGATAGGTACAAGAAGGACGTCTGTCTTGGTGGACATATGAAAGGAAAGTTGTGAAATACCGCAGGGAAGTGTTTCTGAACCCGTTGAAAGAGCATTCTCACATGAGGCTTACGAGTGGTGCATTAGATTGAAAATGGCTCCTGGGAGAAGCCCCTGGTCTTCAGCCAGGTGAAAGCCATTCGTCCTTAAGTTGTCACCAATTGTGAATCGTGATGACAAATATCTACTCTAGTCGAAGAAAAGTGAATCGGGACAAATTCATCATGATATTGGGGGGTCTCTCGCTACCCTGGTGGAATTCTCACAGTTCCCGTGTTAGACCGAAGTCACCTAACTTGGTCAAAAGGCTTTACACATTCCCGTAAAGACCTCAGGCCCCGACGGAGCAGCAAGCAGCAAGCAGCGTGTTTCCGGTACGCCGTCGCAGCTTGCTCACTAAGGACCCGACATTCTTGAATGGATTGGGCTTTACAGGGAAGCCCATTTGGTGAAGAATTGCATTTGAATATATATGGAAAAGACAACTATTGAACTGGTCACCGGTGACAAGACGGTAGACCATAACACTCGAGTTTTTCTTTCTAGTGAAGCCACGTTCGTCTTTCAAGACCATGCCTTCAGTCATTGCGCTTTGGTCTGTAAATGATGGAGGAAATCTCCGTGACGGATTCGACGACAACCGTGGCATGCCCCAACGGATAATTTTTGAACACTGCGCTACGAGGGCCGGCAATCATTGAGTGATTGAGCATCCCTTCAAGACTTCAAGTTGGTATCCATAGCAAGTATCTATGCTGCAGAACAATCGAGGCCTTTATTGACGGGCATATATAAAAGGAGTTGCAGAGAAACCTCAATTAATCCGGTTGTCTGATACCGTATTTTACAAAAATACCCAATCATTCAACAAAAAGTACACTAATTACCGGTAATAATACGTGACCCCTTCCCCTGCAAAAGTTGTCTCACTTTGAACCTTAATTTCTCCACCACCAGGCCCTTGAATCAAAAAGTTTCAGGTATGGACTTGTTAATTA
>NPHW01002348.1:0-16777 GCA_002240705.1 Elaphomyces granulatus
AGTAGCGCGGCGGCATGGGCTGTGGCCTTGTCGGTAAGGCTATATATATTTAAGTACTTGTCAAAGGTGTGCGAAAAGAAGGTGAGGGTTTGCAACATCTGCCTGCAGACACTACTCTGGTACATGGATATAATTCGGGATTCTTCCGGACAGTTCACCCCTCCGAGGGGCGCGCGCACAATGAAATGGGATAAAGTTGAAGTTGATCGACGCGAAATTCAAGGCATATGTATAGCATGGTGACTGTCAGACATCCCAGGAGGCCTATAAACGCTAAATCGACAGAGGATGATACTAACTCGACTAAAAGACCACGATAAGTCGATCCCTTCTGTACTGTGACTATGATATTAGATCAGTACCTAACTACCAACCCAGATTAATAATATTAGAGTATCATACTTACTATACATTTACAGACGAAGTCTTTGCTTTTCAAGTTATACATACCTAGTATGTATGTATGTCAGGTACTGATATTAGACCCTATGTAAGCCTAAATCATTGCGAAGGCAGAGCGTTGAAGTCCTACCTATGTATGTACAGTAGGTCGACCGGTAGGTACCTACCTTATTTATTGCTATTTCCATGCCCTACAAATTATGTAGGTAAAAGAGAAGAGGGTAGGTCTATCGTTTTCCCCCCTTTTACAGAAGGAGAACATATCACGTCAGAGAAGAACTGTACGCCTCCATCATCCAGGGCCCAGGCTTTGCTTTTTTCTACTCTATACACATTTGAACCAAGCTAACAAGTCCACCTTCGCCTTTGCATCCTAAATAAACCACATCAATAGTTATCAACACATGGAAAGAAGATATACAATCACTGTACGACAATCACTGTACGACAGTTGAGCTGGGGAACGTTTACATTGAGAAGAGCAGAAAAGGAGAGAACCACGGGAAGGAAAAAAATAAAAATAAACATTAAGGGGTATCAAATCCCGGTGATTGCTCCTCTTATTCTGAAAGCCCGAGCATCATCCGCCATCCCTTTTGATTTCGCCTTTCCGAGTGAGAAGTGCAAGCAGGACAAGGGTTTCTATTTCCTTCGAGGACAGTCCAAGTCCAAATGTAATTCTGGGTATATATTTTCCGTATAGAAATTCATGAATCGATGGAGCCGCTGTATCAAGCGAACTTTCTGTGGATTACTTCTGGGTCTTCGTGCCATTCGTCTGCGCTAACCCACATCTAATCGAGAAGTTAGACGAGTACACTAGCAGGTATTTCTGTTGGAGGACAGAACGACGGGAGATTGGGAATGTATCTAACCTTCCGGAACGTGCTCAACCCTGCAAGAATCCCACCCCCTATCCACGTGGTGTACTTCCGTTCTGCCGGGGCGGATATCCTAATCTTCATATCCTCCACTGCGAGTTTCTTTATCTCACGCATTAACCGATCTGGGAAGTTCTTGCATAGTGTTGAGCCACCTGACAGCACAATATTCAAGTACAGCGCTTTCCGAAGATCTAGATCGGTTCGAATGATGGCGTCCTGCACGATCTGGTGAACACCGGGGTATTCAAGGCCAATGATTTCGGGATCGAACAGTATCTCAGGCGCCCGGTAACGCTCCTGCCCAATCTACAGAGGTTCTGTTAGTGACTGGTATCCAGCGAGGCCAGCATGAGGTCATACCTTAATTTTGTGACCATCGGGCAGAACATAATCTATCGTTTTCGATTCGGGCTTGTGGTAACTGTTGATCCATTCTTTTTCTTCCCTCTTGGGGTCCAACGAAACATAGCACACTTTTTCCTTGATCATCCGCACAACTTCCTTCTCCGCGCTGGTGTGGAGGACATGCCCATTCTTTCGGAGCAGCAATTGGAGCTGTTCGGTGACATCACGCCCAGCAACATCTATCCGTCGTATGCTATTTGGCACGGCGAAACCCTCGTATACCGGCACCGCATGTGAGACCCCGTCCCCCGAATCTAGCACCACTCCAGTTGTTCGCCCCGACGCGTATAAAGATAGCACGGCTTGAATGGACGTATATAGGGCTGGGATGTTGAATGTCTCGAACATGATCTGCGCAGCAATGTCTCGGTTCTTGCGGGGATTGAGTGGTGGTTCGGTCAGGAGTACAGGATGCTCCTCCGGAAGGGTCTTTAACTCGCTCTCATACACGTGATGCCATATTTTTTCCATATCATCCCAGTCTGTAACAATACCGTGTTCAAGAGGATACCGGATCTTTAGTAACCCTCGTAATTCTTGCGCTTTCTGGCCGATAAACACGTCCCCTTCCAGACCTCCGGCCATTACCCGCGGGTGTTTCGGTCGACCGACAAACGATGGGAAATAGCATGACGGAATTTCTTCGCCTGCAAATCCGGCACGAATGGTGCCACTGCCATTGTCTATAACAATAGGTACATTGTGCAGGCTCGCTTCTGCCATAGTGACCGGATTGAGGCGTGAGGGACGCGGGGGAGAGAATGGCGTTTGCGGCGAACTTGCTAGGCGATCGCGAAGGACAACGCCGCAAGGGCGTTTAATAAGCAATACCAAGGGCGGAGAAAGGTATATAGCTGCTACCCCAAAAAGGAAGACATGAAGGACGTGATTGCCATATGGGAGAAGTTTTATAACAATTCCAACCCTGATATTATTCTCTCTCCTGTTCGGGGTGTCGCCCTAACTCTTTTCGTGGCGTCAACAAGGAGCTTGGGCCAACTCCACCCCAGATAAATCATAATGTACTTCACATATCATAACTTGAATCCCTTTCCCAACGTCATTTTGTTGATTTTGAGAGGAAGCCAAACGAGTGTAGAGTGTAGTACATATAATAAATTCTCATTTGCATATCCATGTCTTCTGGTTTTAGGTCAGCACAGCCCCACATGCTTGCAGTTGCTGACACTCAAACCCGGCCTTCAAAGTTCAATTATAATCTATATATTTCTTTGCCCACAACGTTTGATGATCCAATCAAGATCTCTCGATGGTGTAAACATCTGGCCACCGTGTTGTGCTTTATATGCCAGAGGCATGGGTTGTATATACATGTACATAACCTAAAAAGCTACACATCTATGTATCAGCTAATTAAAATCGACACTGTGATCTTTCCGGTTCGTATGGCCGCGATGCAAGATTTTGTGGTTTAAGTTGCCATCGGGAGTGAGTTCATGGGGGCGTTAGAGCTAGACTAAAGCAACGTATGATATGTGCGAGTCATAGTATGAGTCCGGAGATCTAGAGAAGCCGGCATGTGAATCTCGCTGGGTGATATTCCAACTGACTAGATTTTATAGATTGAAAGTTCCAACTCTGACAGTAGTCTACATATAAATTTCAGTCAATAAAGCCCATCTCATCAGCCATCACCTGGCCGAGGCCCTGTGATGTGTCTTGGCCAGAGTTTATGGGCGGCCAGCCTTGTAGTCGACTGCGGAGGCTTTCGGCCTTTCTCACCGCACTTGCGATGTCTCTGGGTAGCGTTAGACTATTGCACAGTCAACAAAAGAGAAATACTCACGTTGGGTCGCTAGAAACCGCATACCCCTGCTTCGAAAGTTCGTCGGCCAGCTCCTGTTGGTGATTATCTTGGAGGGCTGGATTAGGCACTACGACAAGAGGAATTCCAATCCTGAGAGCTTCGAGGATTGAGCCCGAGCCTGGTGCGATGATGAAACGTCAATGTCCAGAGCCACAACGGAACTGTATAAAAACAAGCATTACCTGCATGGCTGAGGATCATCCCCTCAGCGCGTCGACGTCCGACATCCTTATTTCCCTTTGTAGAGAGCATTTCTTGTGAAAGACCTGTTCTATTGAAGTCAAATCCGCTGATATTGAGACCACACTCCCCAAAAGGATATTTGTGCATGTATTCCTCAAAAATGACACGGCCTTCATTTCCAAATTGGATAAGTAGATCGGTGTAGCCATACAGACTCAGAGAGTCTAGGAAGCGTGTGTTCAAGACGTTCGAGAGAAGTAGATTGAAAGGGGCAGTTGCCCCAATGGTGACGAAACATACTTTCGTAGGCTTCTGCTCCTCGTCGGCCATATTTGCAGGTAGATACAGGTGTTGGACTATTACGATAAAGATCAACGGTTGAGGACTTGCACTCTAATATCCGTAATTTTGTAAATCTTCAAGCAGAAGCTGTGGGCAACCTTGTAGAGCCTGCTCGCTTGATTACCGCTACATACCTATACATATAGTCCTTTGTCATCTTTAGCTAACCCGATACTGTTAGCGTCTTTTTTATCGTAGAAAGCTTGGCGAAACATGCTGAACTGAATTAAGAATTATATATGTAACATATGTATATGATATATCCCAGCTCCCATGGCCAGCACAGCGAGATCGCTGAGCCGGTCGGCTTTATTCCTGGCCCGTAGAGGTCCTGCTGGGCGAAAGCCTGTTTTTCAATGCCCAATTGCTCGCCCATCGCGATTCTTCTCAGTGTCTTGCTTCAACTTGGCTTCGGAGGATCCTCCGTTACCGCCGCCTCCTAAAGAGTTTGGTCCGGAAGACGTCGAGCTGCTCCCAGAGTATTCACCGAATCAGTTTACAGATGAGGAGCGGTCAAGGTACGAGATGATGTCACCGGAGGAGAGAACGCTTTTCGACTCTGAAACGCGCACATTCATCGAAGAATTTAATGATCCACAAAGTCGGCAAGAAACGTTTGCAGATGTCATCAAGGGTGCTGCGCAGGTTGAGCGAGAGGAGCCTTTGAGGTTTGATGATGTGAAAGAGAAGACGCATGGTTTCTGGGCCGAGGACGAGGATGATGAATTCGACATGGCCGAAGACGGCGACGATGATTTCAACGATGACGAAATTACTTCGATGGCTCATGCTGAGCTTGAATTGCACCGTGAGATGAGAGAATATGCAAGAATTATTGCGTGGGACATGCCTCTATTAAGCAGTAAGGGCCTCTTTATTGAGTGAAAACAACTTCTTGTCCCAGGGGGCGTTGCAGTTAATTTTGAAAAAAAAAAATGATGACAGAGTTTGCAAAGCCCTTCACGCTGCCGCCTGAAACACACATTCTACGCTTCCGTTATACCTCATACATGGGAGAGCATCACCCTGCAGAAAACAAAGTTGTCGTCGAGCTCAGTTCCAAGGATCTCACTCCAAAACACCTCAGCGAGGACCAGCGTCAGACGTTCCTTAGACTGGTCGGACCGCGCTACAACCCAGACACGGACATTGTGCGAATGTCGACCGAAAAATACACGACTCGTGCCCAGAACAAACGATACCTGGGAGATCTTGTCCAGTCGCTGATCAAGGAAGCCAAGGAGGGCGATTCCTTCACAGATATCCCACTTGACTTACGGCACCACAAACCAAAACGGAAACTAGCATTTCCAGATTCGTGGAATATGACGGATGCTAGGAGGAAGCAGCTAGATATGACGAGGGAGCAGCGGAAGCTTGAAGAAGAGCAGCGACCGGCTATCGTGGATGGAAGTGAGGTTATTGCCAATGCAATCAAGACACTGCCTTTAAGTACGGCCGTGGATGCGAATGTTGCTGGAGATCGGAGACAGGCCGTTAAAGTCGGCGTCAGAAAAGGACTACGAAAGTAGGAATGCCTTATCTGTCAAAAAAACAAAATACTTACTTACCTCTATCGGTTGAAATTCAGGCCCTTTTGATTCTGTACTGTAGTCACTTTCTTGTCTGTGTATCATATCATTGCCTTGGATAGATTGAATGTGGGGTTTTCCCTTTGCCACGCAGCGTTTCAGGTCTAGCAATTATGTAGGTATTCTACGTTTACATTTCTATATTCAAGAACCCCGTATTTTACTTTGGAACAAATTCATGTTATCATTAACTGACGAGGATTACTATGTACAGGAATCGTAACGCTATTGGCCTGCAACTGGAGAAATATTTCCCACGCGCAGAATCTAGAACAGATCACCTGCAAGAAGAGGTGAATCTGGTCGAACTCGGCGGACACGGCTAGCAGAGTCGTGAGAGAGGTTTTTTTTTTTATAACCCCTTCCTAGCTATGCCCGTCGAATTCGACCAGATTCACCTCTTCTTGCAGGTTATCTTTTCTGATCGTGGGGTAGAAGCCATTGTTTGTGCTATTGATCATCTCGGAGCCTATTGCGGGAAGAGACGGTGACTCGTTGATGGAGGAGAGTGGAGAAAGGTGAGCAAGTCCATGATGTGGACGTCTTGTAGGGACACACCCAGGGCTTGTACTTTCCGATCGGCCCTTGGATCCGGGAGATGTCAAGTCAGGGTTCTTAGCACTGCCGCCGTGCTTCCATATATGGGGTTGACTGCCCGATATCGATGTGTGACCGCTCGGAAAGTCGGCCAAGGTGTTCTGCTCGTAGATGTGTCGCAGTTTTGATGACTGCTTTAAACGGTGCGGAGAATGGACGTTGGCATGATTGCCGGTGATGCCGGACTCTTGGATCAGAACCCGATCCTGGCCATGGGTCAAGCTGGTAGCCCTAGGCCTGCTGATGGGGTCAAGGGGGGGATAAGTCGGAAGAGAGTCTCCGGAACTAAAGTCAGAGAAGCCTACAAAGCCCGACATGGGAGCAACATATGCAGTTGCCTCAGGTCCCGGTCTATCAGGACTCCGGACGACATTAGACGCAGTCGAAAAACGATTTCCATCGCCAGTAAGCGGCTGCGAGTCGTGATTGGACTGCAACAAGCTAGGGAGTTTATGCTTCTCCCGATACCAAAGTGGTATATCTCGCAGTCCAAGAACCTCGAGGGTTTTAAGGTCTGTCGGCATTTCGTGCTTGAATCGACACCCTGCGTACCAAGAATGAGCTCATATAAATATCAGTGCTTCTGGGTTGCAATATCACCTTGCTGCTCGTAGTCACATTCGCCGTGGCGCAGCCAAAAAGAACAAAACATTTTCTTCCGACGAGGACGCCTAGTGGCATCCTGCCGCGATGTGTTGAACTGTCTTCCAGCCGCAGCAGATCTTTGTGGATTCATTAAATGCCGTGAACCCGACGCTATAGATGGACCTGTCAGTCCTTGATGCTGTGGCAGGGTTTCTTCCGTGACATTTCGAGGCAGTTGGCTCTCGCGATCAATCAATGGAGGGCTACTCATTGAGGCTGGGAGACTCTCAACGATGTAGGATTGCCTGGGAAAACCGAGCTGCCCAAGGCAAATCATGCCCTCTGTTTCAGCTGCAGGTAAGCGACGTGGAACTCCGCGTATATATAATTGTGGCGGTAGTTCATCAACAGCGATGAACGGAGCCGCAGTTCCATCTGGGCGAATACAGTAAAATAAGGAGCGAACTGAGAAAGACATGATGATGATGATGATGATGATTGAATCAAGATTGAACTTCAGTTGGGAATTTAGAGAGCTGGGGGATGTGATGGGAGAATTGGTAAAAGAGTGTGAGATGTGGGATTGAAGTTAAGAGAGATGTGAAACAGTGAGAGATGATAAGGGAGAAAAGATGGGCATTCCCTGGATATTTATAAGTGAAGAAGGAAACATGTGATATTCACTGTTGGCCATTCACAGGAGACAGATAAGTGAAACTAAAGCAGTTTTGTGAATTGAATGGAGTCAATAATTGACTCAAACATGTGGTAATGGAATCTTCCATACACCACTTTTCCGGTGAATAATAAGCCAGGATCATATGACTAGTAAAAAAATGGATTGCTGACACTTTATATCATAATGTGGTGGTCAGCAAGATGTGTCTCAACTAGTGAAGGAAGCTGTTACCTTTTACAAAACATTGACCGTTAACAGTGACTGACTGAGTCTTATGAACTTGGCTACAGAACCAGATTAAAAGAAAAGAAGAAAAAGAAAAAAAAAAAAAACATTGCAGACACAGGGCGTCTAATAAGTGTCTGATGGAGCTTGCTCATTAGCCGCTCGCCAGCCAGCAGACAGACATCTTTGCAAAGAAAAATCTGGCTGCCAGTTGGCGGTATGTCAAATCGAGGTTGGCCTTCGGATGGCTGCAGCCAGTACTGCTTTTCTCCTCCCCAAGATGATCTTTCAAGAGGTCTTGCAACATGATTGCGATATGGAAACTTCCATACATACATGATATGTAGATATGGAGAAAATCCACAGGCCACAATTACAAAGTCACATGTAGTTATGATAGATAGCTGTAAACTTGATAATAAATGAATATTACCTACTTCACAATACATTTTAAAGATAAACGAAACTAATCTCCAAGAAAATTAGTAATTTATCGCCAAGTTTCTGTCATCATGACAGAGAAGAGATCGCATCACCATCATACATACAAGATATTATTATCATACCTAATATAGCTATACATTAAAAAATAAGACAGCAAATCACTCCATACTCATGGTAATAATACCGTATACATCAGGCTACAGCAGTGGATCTAATACCATTATCTCTAATTGGAAAATTGCTAAAAGGTCTGGTCGATCGTTGATCATGATTGCCTGGATTTGAAGGCTATCTATTATACTACTATATGCTCTCTCCTTGGATACATACATACATACATAGTAACTATATGATCGATTAGCAATATTCATATTCATATCCTCAAGAGCATGGATATATCCACAACATTGTCCTCCATTCATTATTATTGAATGGCATTCAATGATAAATGATAATGATAATGATTATAAATCCATGGATCGATCTGCAGATCATAGTACATACGAAGTGGGTCCCGCCAAATCGTTGATTTTTGATTGGCTTATCGGCAGAAAAGCTTTGGTGGGGAAAAGGGCCTTCCAAGGGGCGGTAAATTAAAAATGTATCATAGTTGTCACTTTAGACCCACTTTTTTGTGTTTAGCGTGCCAATGAAGGGATCCCGGATTCTTACCGTGTACACTCTAATAAGATGTCTATCATGAAAGAAGATAGAGAGATATCTACCTAGGTATCATATGAGAAAAGTTATTATTACAATATTCATGTAAGATCGATAATATGGATATCCATAGGCCAATCTTATCAATTATACTCGTTCTGGTCTGAGGGAGGAAGGGAAGAAGGGGCCCTATATATGACCTCAACAACCGACACATGCGCCATGCAGGCTATACAGTCTTTTATTCTTTCTATCATACTATCATAAGTTTGGATGCATGTGACCATCCCAATTGCATATGTATTGACAACTTGCAATTGACCTCAGGAACTCCCAAGATATTCTAACTATGTCCATCTTATCTCGGAATCTCGACAAGCGACACGCCAGCACCACATCATCAAAATCCATAACTAGTATTATTATTGATCAATAGGTAGTTATTACTAATTCCCCATCTCCGAGAATTGCCATCAAGCTGGTGCAGCAATCTTGCGTCCAGATCCTGTTGGACTTTTAGGTATAGAATATCTCAATTCTATATTATTATCCTCGTCTCTCTCTCTCCTCTATTATTTAATTACATGGGGAATTGTATAGACAAAAGCAATCTTGCGTCCAGATCCTGTTGGACTTTTAGGTATAGAATATCTCAATTCTATATTATTATCCTCGTCTCTCTCTCTCCTCTATTATTTAATTACATGGGGAATTGTATAGACAAAATCCTAAGCTAACTACATACCTAATATGAGTTTCGGACTTTGTACTTTGCCAATAAGGTAGGTATTCTATGTGGAAGAAAGAAAATAAGGAAATGGTCGTCCTCAAATAATTGACAACGCCATTATCATAGCCGCTAAGTCCGAATCTCCGAATCTGCGCCCATATATTATACATGTACATATAATAAATAACTAGGATATAACCTATCATATATATCCGATTGGATCCTATATGGCATTAAACGAGTGCCCTAGTTTGTCGAATAACCTCTATTGACATCTTTGGGAAAATACAATCTAGTTCAACTAGGACAAGAACCCTCTTGATAAGATTGAGGAAAATAAGAAATAAAAAAGCCAATCGCCTATGCAAATCACTGTTTGTCAGTGTTTGAATAGAATCTCTTGATATGGAAATGGGGGCGTAGAATGCAGAGTTCGACAGTCTACTACTATTATTTCCCTTTTATACAACAAATATTACATGCCCTGAGATGCTGGATAGCGGCTGAAGCTTTGGCACAAAAAAATATGCTGGTGGCATTCTATTTTTGAGAATACAATGTAGTAGAAAGAGACACAAGTTTGAGAACCGAAACACAACATTTAAAAAGAGACCGCCTCCGTCATGATGGTGAAGCAAACAGGGCCTACCCTTGATGTAAGAACTAGACAATTTCCACCCATCCAATCATTTGCGCCATCAATGATGGTTTATTTTGCTAACCTCCAAAAATTTGTTTGTTCGGGATAAACGACAGGACATTCAATGACCTTTTGTACTGCCAAGACTAAATTCCCGTCTGGATGCTTGGGTTACCCTAATCGGGTCTGGAAAAGAACGTTGGTGTACGGCCTCAGGCAAGGTGCTAGAGGATGCGCGTCCAGGGGGGTTGCTTTTGTGACCGGGCGGACCTGTTAATGTGTTTTGAGGAATAGTAAGAACGCTGTCGGAGGCTCGTTCATTAGCACTGTTGGTATTGTTATCGCTGGCTTTGCTGGATTGTCTTTTTTTTCTAGCCAAATCACGACGAACATCGCGAACGTAATGTCTCGCTTGGTCAACGAGGTCTTTTGCTTCAGTGCTCTCTTTCAAAGACTCGAGCATCAAGTCCAATTGTGCTTCAGAATGAAGATGCGGGCATGTCCGTTGAAATCCCATATGGGCGATACCGCAGAGACCACAGTGTTCCACTCCTGTCAGTTTGAGAGGACAATATCCCACTGGGTGGCGTCGGTAACAGGCAAGGCAAGGAAGAGACGATGGATTAAAATCAGAACTTCCATCCAGACGTGGAGGACCGATTTGGCTCACATCGACTCGTTGAAAGGGACGCCCTGGCCAGTGTTAGTGAGCAATAGGGCATTGAAAAATTGACGGCTTACCTTTGAAGCCGGGTTGCTTTCGGGGTAATTCGCCAGTACCAAGTTCTGCTGCATCAATATCCAGCTCAGTATCCAGCTCGGATTCCAATTCAGTACCTTCCACCGCAGTATTGTACTCCGTATCACTTTCGGTCCCTCGAGCGGGTTTCTGGGGAGAAGGGTTTGAGACTTGATCGACGGCAATAGGAACGACTGCATAGTCGACTGCATTTCTCTTCCGCTTCCCTCTTCCAAGGACTTGAGCTTGGGTAGCCGCCTCCTCTGCTGCAGCTCGTTCACGTTCCGATAATATCTTCTCCCACACAGTGCTTTTGGGGGTGCTGGCTTCCGAGTCTCCGAGGCGATCTTCCAGTGTTGATTTGTTGTTCGCCCAAACCCGAGCGAAGCTGAATTGAGACTCGGCTGAGCCATCGTCGGCAGTTTGTGTATTTTCAATATGGCTGCGGTCCAGAAGCTTATCTACTGAATCTGTATCATAATGAATATCGCCAGTTTCATCGTCATCGAACAGAGCCTCTGCACCATGGCGAAGAATAGATTCCAAGTCTAGAACCTCATCCTCCGCATTGATCTGTTGAATGAGAACATGGTCAAGCGCCATCTTCTTCTTCCCAATCTGCATAATCTTTTCTTCAGCACTGCCACGGGTCATCAATTGAAAGACCAGAACTTTCTTCTGCTGACCAATTCTATGAGCTCGCGAGAGGGCTTGAATGTCCTGATGAGGGTTGAAGTCAGGGTCCATTATAATGACTGTATCAGCAGTAGCCAAGTTGATGCCGACCCCGCCTGCTCGAGTGGATAATAAAAACGCGAAATAGGGGGAGTTTGGGGCATTGTAGTCATCTATTTGCTTTTGCTTTTCGAGGGAGCCCATGCTACCGTCCAGGCGTCGATGAAGTAAGCCCAATCCGTCGAGAAAATCCTCAACTATATCTATGTTGTCTAGGAATTGACTGAAAAGGAGAACTCGGTGTCCGCGATCTTTGAGCTTCGGTAACATTAGTTCCAGAAGCTTCAACTTCCCCGAAGCTTCTACTAGGTTGCGGTGTGAAATCACAGCATTGGAACTTCGTTCCTCTATCTCTTTGCTGTAGACAAATGGATGAGTGAGGCACTTTCGAAGTTGCATGAGTATGTTGCTAAGATTGTGGCGTTCGGTCTGTTTCAGTTTCTGACCACTGTTCTTGAATATGGACTTGATTAATTGTGAGTTTTTAGCGAGAATGGACTTGTACAATTTCTTTTGTAAAAGTGACATAGACACTGGAACAATAATCTGAGCCACAGGTGGTAGAAAGTCAAGTACCATAGTTTTTGTGCGGCGTAAAAAGAATGGCCTGATGATTTCATGAAGTTTTGGCAGGTTTTCTTTTGTCAAAGTTTCATATTCGGCTTCTAGTGATGTTGCTTCCTTTGTTGGATCGCAGAATTGGATAAGATTGAAGAGTTCTCGAATATTGTTCTGTAAAGGTGTACCAGTCAAGAGAAGCTTAAAAGGAAATTTGATCCGAGATAGCGCTTCGTAGAGTTGAGTTTTGTCGTTCTTCAATCGGTGCCCTTCATCAACGACGAGTCCAGCCCATAGAGGGCCCATCAAGACCTTACGGGATTTTTCATCAAGCAAAGTCTCATACGATGTCACTAGAACATGACACCTCAAGTCTCTCGACCCCTCCGGAAACATTTCATAATCGTGAGCAAGTCTCCGTGCTGTGCTGGATCCGTAATAAGTGACGACTCGCAGCGAAGGAGCCCATTTCTTGATCTCACGTCGCCAGTTAGGACAGGTGGAATTAGGACACACCACAAGAAAGGGCCAACATTGGTGATGTTGAATTAAAGAAGCAAAGAGCGCAATGACCTGAATTGTCTTCCCAAGACCCATCTCATCTGCAAGGATGGCATTCTCCTGTTTATACCACATATACAATAACCAGTTGAGACCGTCGATTTGATATTCCATAATTTCGCCGCCAGTGAGAGTATCTGGTTGAGTGCGTGTCTCCAGTGTTGATTCAAAATCCTGATTTCGAGCGCGCGAGAGGTGCTTTCTGAGAGTGACGGGATTTGGCACATGAACATAGGCGCGAAGAACCCAGTCATCATAAGCCTTCTTAAAATCCAGCCATCTTTCCACATCGCTGGGATCAGGCATCGACTCCCAAACGGAGTCTTCGTAAGAGAGGCCTTTGAATTTGACATAAGCCTCTTTTACCTCTTTTACCCGAGCGATATCAGTTTCCTGGGTCCTGTTGGTTCTGCTACTCACGGTGTTAGAGTAACGAACATCGAAGACAATATCTACCCGTAAAAAATCCTCCGGTATCGCATCTTCAGTTGTCAATTTGGCTTTGAGGTTCTTTGGGGACTTAAAGAAGGCTTTTCGCATGGACGAGGTGGTGACTCCCCATACCCAACTTCCTGGCATCCAGGAAGTTTGATAGTAAGATTTTCCTTTCCATTTGATCAGATATTCTTTCTCTCCCTCCTGCATAGAATCCGCGGTAGATCCAAGAACATGGCTATCTGGATTTGTCGGCCGCCATGCTACCAGGACTTCAATTTCTCCAGGAGCTGCCTCGCAATCTTGGCATGTCGACATTTTAATATATTCATCGAAGCGTGAATTCGCAATATCCGCCGTGAGTGAGTCCTCTCCTTCCTGGGCATGTGCAGCTTTGGGCTTGGGAGGAAGATGCTCAAAGTGAAATGCTCTAGAGCATATCTTGCATCGAAAGAGAACTTCATTTGGGTTGTCCACCATCTTCATATCAACGGCTGTAATTGGATCTATCCCACTATTACTTTCTCGTAGATGCTGTTCCTGCCGGGCGGTAAGCCGGTCTCTGAAGGGCTGGGAAAGGAGACCGGGTGCATTGCATTTAGAGCAGTGACCCTGGTGGGGGGCAGTAGGGTCCTTTTTGTGACCAACCCCTATGCACCTACGGCATTGAAGAACGAATTTATCGTTGGCAATCTTAGTCACCAGGTGCTCGCGGGAGCCGCGATATCCTAGGCAAGTCCTGTGGAAGGCGCTCGTGCAGCCTTGGCAGAAGACCAGAGGCCCTTTCTGATCGTGGTCATCGAGGATTGAGCATGTATCACAAACGTTTCGGTGGCGGAGCCGAAAACCATTTTCTTTAGGGATCTTATCGAAGAGCTCTCGGGCACCTGCATATCTCTTCTCCATTGTGAGAGTCGATTCGTTTTCAGAAATATCGCTTTCACGCCTTTCTCTCAAGTCCCTTCTCGGGATGTCTCTCGTTCTTTTAGAAAAGCGGGTGCCTCTCCGTTGAGGGCGATCGCTCTCATTTTCTAACTGTCGAGATTTGAGGCGCTTGGAACTTCGCCGTGTCGTCTTCCCCATCTTGCGCTTTCTTGACACTGTAGAATCGAAGGGATAATCACCAGAGGTCTCTTCATCTGTGGAATTCCTGGAAACGATGCTCTTGGACGTCTCTCGTCGACTTCCGAGACGGACTGATCGGCGTCGGACGAACACGTCCGATAGAGAAGACGACGAGTAACCGTCTTCACTTTTGTTTGAGGACGGAGGAGGTTTATGGCGAATTGACTGGCGTGACTTCTGATGTGGACGATCGCTTGACTGGACAACGATGGCCAGATCATCTTCGGAGGAGGAAAACGAAATAGCATTTGAGTTCACAAATCCAGTGCTTTGTGGCCTCCGCCGACTGCGACGGTTGGATCCAACCATCTTATCCAATTTATCCTCGTGCCGTGCTTCTTTTTGACTGGGATTACTGTGATTCTTGAACGAAGAGAGGGACTCAGGTCCGTTCGTTAAGGTGTGGAGTCGCGGGGATGAGATCTAGGTAAGCAATAAGCAAAAGTCAGGTGAAGGTGACAAGGTCTGGTTCAGGTTCAAATTCCTGTAAACTCCACTCACCAATTCTCTATCTGAGCTTTCCAACTCAACCTTGTAAAAATCACCACTCTCTTTACCAAGGATTCGACGGACCACAGAGTGACCTGGCAGATATTTGTATTCGTCTAGACCGTCGACTATAGGAACCTCCACAGCAAAATCTATATGCGTGGCAGGTTCAATATCTGCCTCAATTTGCGTTGGTTCTACTTCCGGATCACAAGGGGAAGAAAAACTTTGCAAAGGTTCGGTCACCAAGACATCTCCATCGTCGGATGAAGACGGGAAGCCTCCATTGGAGGACATTGTTAAGCCAGTCGCGTTGCTTCTGCCTGCTTGACGCGTCGTGTGATATTTTGACTTCTAGTACTGGAAGCGAGTGTGGTTCAATCGAGGAATAAAACAATGACGAGGAGAGTTGAATATAGAATATAGTCATTCAAGGACAAGATAACAAATATTCTAGTTCTAAGTACTCTCCGAGTAGATAGCAGATATTAACATAAACAAGCAATAATAATAATACGCGTGTCTCACTCTGTGGACGACGCGGTGTTGCAACTCTACTAACTATGTATATGGTGGCGGAACGCGAAAAAGAGGGTCGTGTAACATGTACTAGTACTAGTACCAATTTACCGGGAATATTAGTAAGCGGTACATTACGGTATGTATACAGTACTGTAAGCAGTGTAAGTATACCGTAAAATCTGCACTTCCAAAGAATAGTTTCTATGATACCATCCTAGCACTCAGATCGAATTCTCAGAAGATTTTATGGTGGTATGATGTTTGTTTGTATTGACGCGAGTAACGCGATCTTACCCTTCAAAGTATCATACACAACGGAGTTATGTATCATATTAGCGTCGGGATAAAGGAGCTCGGTCGATGATATCATATCCGCGGACTCGAAAAAGTCGACTAGCATCGGTCCGAGGGTTGATCCGAACTTTCAACTACACCTCTTCTCGCAAAGGTTTCGAAAAGGCTAGTATGCCCCCTCTGAGTACCTATGATAAGGAAGATGGATACTATTGGGATGCTGGGCTCTCCTGGATGCAGCAGCCCTGTACTCTGGATGATTCCTCTTCGACAATATACCACTCGGTTACGCGACTGGCGTCTAACATGAACAAACATATCGATATATCATATGCATAGTAGGTGGATAGCAGGCATCTCTAGGATATTGTTAGATCTAACGTCAGCAGCAGGCATGTCCAGAAGTCGTTTACACCGTATGACCCAGAAAATCATAAACCTGGAGTCTCGAAACTAAAATCATCACTACTTGCGTACCCAAGTGGTTTTTCGCCACCTGCTGGTCCGCTGTCGCGCAGCAAGAGGAAAGTTCTAGCCCAAAACCGGAACGTGGCCACTCATAATAAAGGATTGATCCTGCAGCAGCTCGTTCATTAGGTAGGTTACCGTGGTGTTTTTTTTTTTTTTTTTTCAAACCTCAAGATGACAGAGAGCTTCAAAAGCACCATGAATGCTCGAATAAAACCATTCACGCCGACCTATCGTACTTTGACTTCCTTGGCCGTCACTAATAGACAGCTAGGTTCCCTCAAAGGCTCAACCCCCCCCCACTGATGCGCTGTGCTTCCTGTGGAATGGGCGAGGCGTATACTGCCTTCCGGGAGCGAATTCTACCACTAATGCCTTGGTAAATCAAGATGGAGCATTAACTGAACCGCGGGAAGACCAGATCAGATTACTCTACACCTTTGCGAAGACCGCCATGACGTGATTTTGTTGGGGTTCGGAAAGAGGGTGACATTCCAACTAGCCCCGTTGCTGCGCCCAGGGACTTGTTTAATCATTTCCCCATTGAATGCTTTATCAAGTGGTCAGTTAGAGTCCCTCAACGCACTCAAGGAGGCAGGTGTTATGCTTGCATCTGGCTACCCCGCACCTGTATACGTGGCCAAGGTTTCGTGGG
>NPHW01002350.1:493-16437 GCA_002240705.1 Elaphomyces granulatus
TCGGCCCACCTTGTGGCATCCTTCTCCAATCCCAAGAGCTACGTAGGGGCGTGAGGGACTAGGGTTATATGGCAGAAGTGGCGAGTCGCGACTCGTGAGGACAAATGCGATATCATCAGCATGTACGTGGAGTTGTCACGATGCGAGGAACTATGATAGATAAAACCCGCCTGTTCCAACCCCATAGCGGAGATATTGCCATGACGTCTAAAATAAGTGTCGACATATATACATACCTTTTTGCCAAACTTCTCTAACTATCTCTATGTACAACAGTACACCAAATATTGCCTGAAAAGTGCGAAATGTTATCCATCCGGTACCTCCACTCCAATAGTCAACCCATAATATCAGAGCCCAACTGCCTTCGCTAACCCGTAGAGTACATACTATATGCAGTGATTTTTTACCGTCAAAACCAATACGTTGCTGATTCTCAGAGAACTTTGGAGAATCTATGTTACTTTTCTCCGAACAGCGCCAGCCAGACTGATATGTACTCTCGAACAGCTAGAATAGCTCGCTGCTCGACTCTCTCATCTACCCGGAACTTGCAAGCCGTGTTTGCCTTTCGAAATCGTTCGATGCTTCAACTACATATCAGCTTCTCAGTGAACTGACTTGAAGCATCTAGGCTCGCCACGCTTTAAAGCCATATCCTGTCGAGTCTCCTTTCTCCTCCCATACTTTCCGATAATAGAGATATATGTATCTCAGAACAGTTTGATGCCGAGTACTATTCCAACTGTCCGGTTAGGCGCGGCCATGAGGTCTTCTTCCCGAGGTCGACCGCACTAGTAGTATGATATTTTCTGCAGATCTGCAATTGATGTCCTGAGCTCCTCCTCTAGTCTCCTGATGGAAAAGCTGAAGACTAAATAGTCCAACGGTAGTTATTATATCCATTAGTAGAAGATAGATCGAAGTGGTATATGGCATAATGGGAAATGAATTCGAATTTTATGTGTAATACCATCAATACTATTAAGGTTGTCATTAATTATTACATCCGGTCCAGCTATCTACTTCCGTCTCGTGGTTGCACATCTCAAGGCTCCGAAAACTCGCCGCTGTGGCAAGGTCCACAAGGTTCCTGATGCCGCCTTATTGCCACATAAAATTAGCTTCTTGTTGTCTAATAATTCTCACCATATGCATGTTACATACCACTTGCTTGCGTGGACATCATCGAGGGAGTTGAAGATTCCGACATCTTGAGTTGGTAAATACCGGAAGGCGGCCATATGTTTGCCAGGCACGGCGGCAAGGGGCCTCAGTCCATCGCCCAATGTCTTGGCCCCATTATGCCATATCAACTAGGTCAAGAGACTGTACTACTAATACTGAGTTACAAAGTGGAGAGGCCTTTGCTGTTCAGAGTGTTATAGATAGGTGATGAATGATGACGACGACAGGTGCTGGTCGGTGTAAAGGCGGGGACCTCAATGACAAAAATTGCGATGTTTGCCATGAACCTCGAGGTCTACACCCGAGCGATCAATGTCTTCGGGCCGCTAGACATGAGGTAGACCCTACTCTCTGGGCATACCTCATCAGGGTTGAAGTGCTCTTCTGTTATTTACCCTGCCCTCGAGTGCTTCGCCTTGGGACAGGCTCGGGAGGGGTGGACACAGAAGAAATGTCTGAGAAGGACCGTTTTCTCGACACGGTCTCCGGGACCGCCAACTCCTCATCCCCTTCATTTATCTCTTCCTCCGGGAGCTCGAACCCCTCTGGGAGCCTGAGATGCTCCGGGAATCTTAAATCCTCCTCTTTGGGCTCTTTGGACTCCTCCCTGGCCTCCTCCTTTTTCGGAGCCCTACCCTTTCTCTTACTCCCCTTCTTCCCTTTCTCCTGCTTGGCACGGAGCAGCACGTCCGAGATCGATTTGGCGTCATTTGTGTATGGGGCCCAGTCGATTTCCATTATCTCAAGAAAGGGAACAAATTCCAAGTTGTTTGGCCGGCCGCCCTCGGCGAACATGTCGACTTTGTGACAAAATCCGTGCATGTAGGCTTTTTTTCCAGCCTCGTCAGGGGTGTCCCGATCCGGCTCATCCGCCACCTCCTCCCGCTCGATGATAATGTGGAGGGTCCACTCCCGGCTCGAGGACTGCGGAAACCATTTCAGCAGTTCCAGCGTTGCCTGCTGGTAATCTGCTTTATGCTCCACGTAAACTGGGATGTTTTTGGCGGCTATCCTCGTTGCAAGCCTTAGTCGATCCGAAGGGAGCTGGCGGAAAGAACCAATTCCCCTCCGTATTTTGGGCATGAGATGTTCTTCGATGAACATGAATGGAGGTGACCTCTGCCAATCCGATCTTAAAAGAGATCTTTTCTATATATAGTTAGTCATGATAGATAATCATAATGGATGAGGTCTTACCTAATGTTGGCTAGGTAGGTTGGTAGGACGAAAAAAATCGTCCTTTATCAAAAAATCCGGAATATAAAAATGTGCAACTACATCGAATTTATTATTGAATGTAGTTGTACTCCGACTTCCACCCCGGATAGTACTATTGTCTGGGGCGGGTCGACTTGCTGGAGTTTGCCGTAGGGCTTCGACAGCGGTTTGGTCATAGGTTCCGAACCGCAGTTGACTGTGTTATTGATTTCCGGAAGTCACAGGAAAGCTGCAAAAATGAAAGACTGTTTCCCACTTTTCTCGCGGCCGATATAATACCCCAAGGCATCGGGTTTTGCCGATGTTGGTGTCGAGTAGGAGGACTGTCAATTCCAGTGCTGATAACATGGATTTTGGAAGAGTGAATAAAAGAAGATAAACATCATTAGGGTGCTTTTCGGACTCAGGTCTCCAACCATGAGCTAGGCGTATGTTCTTGAACACCCTTCTCTATATCCTTCCGCAGGCGACCCAAGCTCTGTTGGAGCGCCGCGTGAGTGCCGGAAGCGGCCTGCATCATGCGCATCCGGTCATACAGGACGGGCAGGACCTTCTTGATTTGTAGGTCCTCCGGCTCTTCCGCTGACTTGCTTGTCGCATGCAACTTCGTAAACACGTCCTGCAGCGTATGCCTCTGCTCGCCGCTCAATCGTGTGGATCAAGTATGAATTTAGGAGATTGTATATGAAAGTAATAATTTAAAAGATTGGGACGGCCAGGATTGAATAAGATTGGGTACTTAGGTAGTGAGGATAATAATTAAAAGGTTGGACTGCCTTATTCGCTGTTCATAGCGCCAGGTGCAGCCAAACCTTGCCTCGAGATCGTCCCGCCGACTTGGTTCATTGTCGTGGGTGTTCCCTGGACGGCGATCAAATCCAAGAAAATAGACAATCAACCATCCCAAACAAAAAAAACTTTGCCGAATCGATTCAGCGACATGCCCTGATGCGTTTCCATCCTGAGTTTTGTGGTAGGCCGTATCAGTGACAGATATTAAGGCCGTCTCCGAGGCCGTTCTCCTGTCTGTGTAATATTAAATCGAAGCTAACACAGCACAAATAATTGCGATCGACTATCGTTGTCTTTTGAGTCGAGCTGGTACCACCCCAGCGTCTAGGCTTTAGGATTCATAGGCACGTATCCGGGCTTCTCGAAATCTTATTAGAAACACCCTGCCTAGCCTCTTCACAGACGTGCGTACCGAGAGCGACATGCTGCTCATCTATCGCGCTCTAAAGATCCACGACTGAGCGATTTTGGGAAGAGGCTTTTCATCTTACGATTTTTCTGTGCGGATGAACTTTTGGGCGGAGGCAGTGCATTGTGGGGACTTTTCTCGGCCAATGAAATGTTGGATAGGTTTCCTCTTGGGCGCCCTCGCTTAGTAGCCCATATATAGTTAGTTCGTCCTTATTATTATATACCTGAGGCAAGCAATAATGAGCATGCTGCGGCCTTGGAAATCTAGAGCCGGTCTTATTAAAGATAGGCTCAGCTAGCAGAGAATAGAAAAAAAATCGATCTATCACAGAAGTATCATAGATAATTGATGAGTTCGAATATTATTTTAGCTATCGTACATAAATAACTCTTTAAATTTAGAGTGTCTACGTACCTCACTGCCTTTCCATGCTTTTTCTTGCATGCAATCGAGGAAACTTACAATCATCCATCGTAGGTAGTTGGAAATAGAAATTTGTCAAGATATCTCATACAAAACTGGCAATTACAAATCAGTTATTCTTTCAACTCCAGAGGAATTGTGTTGTACATACTTTATCACGTAGTGCATATATGCATACTACTATCATACTTGGAATTGATATTTTCATCACATTATTAGACCTAGTGAGGGCATACCCTGCATGCCGAGGGTGCATTTCATGCGGAAGAACGACAATTGCGTATCAATGTAGTTGTACTGTTTTATTTTATTTGGTTCTTTCCTTTCCTTTTTTTTTCGTATCTTTTGACGTTTACTGTCTCCCTGCCCAAGTCAATAGGCTAAAACGGGGGGCTGTTTACCGTAAATTGATCTAAGCCATGAGGAAAAGGCGTAAGAGGCAAAATGACCAAAATGACGCTTCATTCGCTACATCTCGCTCGCTGCGTCCAATGTACCGTTGCTCCTTGCTGAGTCCGGGCCCAGAGCGGGCAAATACTCCGTACAATCTAACTTGAAACCGAGGCAAAAGAGAAAGGGGAAAACAAAGAAAGGAAAAAGAAGAAAAGAAAAGGAATGCAGAGTGATGGAGAAGAATATTGGAGTTTCACATGCCTCACTCTCGTTTCACTACAAGAGAATCGTTTCCTTTCTCAGGGTCCATGACTACCGCTATTCTAATCCGCTCAAGGTCCATTCCATTATTAATGAACCCTCCACAACCACCTGAGCGCCCAAGAAGAAACTTGGGGCGTTCCCCTCAAGTCATCCATCGAATTTCGTTGCCAGATAAATGGCATGCATGTATGATAAATCAGTATTGGTCATGATGATTGCTGACACGTTTCCCGCCAAAGAACAAGAAAACAGGGAGAAATGAAAGAAAAGATATGGGTAAAGGGGAAAAGTCGGATATGGAAGAGTAAGCAAAACATTTAAAAGAAACGAAAACAAGAGGGTAAAGAAAAGGGGAAACAAAAATTGGTCCCACGACCACGGTCCACCTAGACTGTCAGATGTGGTTGACTACCACCATCGGAAGAGGGTCGGAAGAGTTGAAGGCTAGCAAAACCTCGAAAAGCTGTGGCGAGGGCGAAAACAGGAATTAGATAGCATATTTGCGTGTCCATTCGCGGGCTGTGGCCTCGTATCGGGGACGGTCCGTCTTGTAGACGTGGGCGATCTCGGGGACGAGAGGGTCATCCGGATTGGGGTCTGTGAGCATGGAGCAAATGGACAGCAGAACTTGGGAGACCATCGTTAGCTGTGCGAATTTCCGGGCGAGGGTATATTTATTTTGAGGCATGCAATGTGCATTGTCCCACTCACCTTTGGAGATTGTGAGTGCTGGGCTCCACTGGTCTCTCAGTATATCGAGGCAGATGCTTCCGTTCGAGTTGATGTTTGGATGGTAAATGCGGGTGGTGAAGTTGACCTTTGGGGGCTTGAACGGATAATCGGTGGGGAAATGGATTGCTAAGAAGAAGACACCACCAGAGTATGGCGAGTCACCCTATCGCAAAGACCCGTGTTAGCATCTCTATTGAGTCAGGCTAACATTCTCCTTCGTCTCTCTGTCTACTATTGCTATCCGCTCCAACCAGCAGTCGCAACGGCAGGGCCTAGGGAAGTAAGGAGGGAGAAAACAGGACCTACAGGACCCATGATGGTAGCTTGCCAGTGGAACTGGAATGCTCATCAGTTAGCATGGTGTTGATTATGTGTTGTGGCATCTGCCACAGCACCACGTGCCCTGGGCACGCGACGTTTATTTATAGGGAAAGAAGAATACCAAATCATCTCCGATAGGGCCAGCAGAGCATGATGATGGGGGATCCCTGTCAAAGCAGTCAGCATGAGGTTGAAATAATCCTGTTGTGCGTTTTGTGCTTTGCTTTGTTGGAAATGAACTTTTGTGAGGTTTTGTGAAGCCATTAGGCGGGGCATTGTTGATGCCGAGAAACGACTAGCAGGCAGGAGGGGTTTTTTGTTGGACTTACCGACCCAGGTCTGCGAGTTCCTTGTTGATTCTCTTTAGAGCCATACCGAATGATCTGAAGGGTGAAACGGATGTCTGAGATGGTGAAGCTCAGATTGGTGAGACCAAGTGTTTCGACTCTGAGGAGATAGTTCTGTAACACAGGGATAGGTTAGTTTCTCGGCGGTTAGATGTTTTCACCAGTCTGTGATGATAGCCACTGACCCTGATAAGACGAAATCTTTTGGGTGAGAAATGGTGGTAGGTGAGGAATGGTACGTGGTGAGTTTGATAAAGGGAAGAGAGGTCAGAGGCTGAGAAGAGGAAAGGTGAGAGACAAGAGAGGCAAGATATAGATGATAGTTCTAGGAGGGGCAGAAGATGGAAGAAAGAAGAAGGACGGAAGACCGAGTGTGAAAAATAGACTTGTACCGTATCGTATTGTATCGTACCCTAACCTCAGCCTCGTCTTGCGCCTCCTTCCGAGAAAAGTAAAGATTACGGGGCAATTACTGTACCCCGCGCCAGTTGCCGACGCCTGACCTTGCTGGCCTTAGTTATTACATGAAATACCAGTGTACCGTACCACGGACCGACGGATATACCGGTTTTAGAGGTTTGCTTCATGGCCATACATAGCAGTACTAGTTCATATGAACAACATCTTTCTACATAGAAAGAGAATAAATCCTCCAAAGATTCGTGTACAGCTATGTATGAAGATCACTTATAATAATGATAGAACAATCATATGTATGGTGGTGCCTGTGACAGACAGGCGCCACCATATTGACGCTAGCCAATCATCGCCTCTTCTCTTTCAGCCCAGTGCCCGAGCTTCTGCAACCAACTAGGATTGTGGTTGTGACTCTTTACATCTCTAATTTTTTTATCTTACAACTCCTCTATGTACAACAGACGATGAAGACCGAAGCATTCCTTCATGGTAACCTGGTAGGTCATGTGACCTTAAGGGGCTAGATATCTGGATGGAAATGGATATGGATGATACCATTTTTCTTGTATAATCTCTTTGGCTTGTTTTGGGCTTCTTTCTTTCTGGTTCATTCACAAACGCAATGTCCAGATCATCGTCGAAAAGACTCTCCACTTGAGGACGGGCCTGACTGATCTCGAGGTAGTTGACGTGTCCAAAGTCCATTTCCCAGGGAGTATCCTACTAATAATCTATCCATCCAGGTAACTTTTATTCTTGCATTCAAATTGGAAGATATCGTATTATTCATTTGAATGGATCCACCATTTTTTGCACTCTACTCCAAACTATCAAAACTTCAATTATTGCAACAAACCTCCCTAATTATTAACGGGGCATAACAAATTAATAATCCTTAGATACATTCTCTTTTCTTATGATACATGTCTCCGCCTCGTAATGTGGCCAAATAGTAATGGATGGGTTTCCCGAAAACTGTCGGTACAAACCGGACCCATCGGAATCGTCCATTGGTTATTTGTCATTCAGACCGACCTTGCTAACCCGCAGGGGCTTAGCACCGGATTGAGGAGCCCGGGTTCCGAGATAACCTTGTTGTGGCGAAGCTGTGTTTGTTCTTCATGTTCTCATTAACTGTCTTGAATAATTTCTTGAAAGACTCATCATTAGACTCATCATTAGCCAGACTGTATGGTCAGAGTCTTCACGATGATAATGATTAATAATCCTCCTACCAATCAGAGCTCTTTCGCCACCGGCTCCGTTATTCAAGATGCCAATAAAGCTGCTTAGCCATGGAAGTTCATCCGTCTAGAACATTCTACTTGATGCGAACCTTCGACTAACTCGATATGCTGTGTTATAGGAATCACCACAAAAAGTCCTTCCTGGCGGCTTACAGTTATTATATTTTAGTCAAAGGTTGCTTTTGATTTTGCGATTAATACGTTGTCCGTTTGTTTTGGCGACGATGAGGCGCCTGAACTACGAGTCATTCTGTGGCGCTTAATGGCCAGTTTACCCATCCCCCTGACACCAGGCGCTGTTCCCAGCTTTGCGAATGGCACGCTTTACAAAATATTAGAGCACATTGCTTGAAAGCTAAGAAAGAGAGGGACACAATTCTGACGACATGAAGACGGCTTTATTATACATCTCTCCACTAATCCTATATGCTAACTTCTACGCGCAGGAATGCGATAAACAAGGCTCTGATCAGCTTCGAGGCTTCGGTATTTGACATATTCCTATTGCTTAGAGCGGACTGGTTGCTGGGTCCTACATGTAGTAATCCGCAAGAATAAGGGAGGGGCGGGGATCTTGAAGCCAAACGGTCACTCCATAAAAATGGCCCATCACTAATCACTCCCGCTATCAAGGGCATTGCAAAAGGGATATGAGGACAGGTTTGTTATGCTAACTTTTATGTGCAGATACTATAGGCCAGGTCCACGATCTAGCAAAGGTCGGCCTCGATCCAAAACATATCCACCCAACTATTCTTTCAACGTAATCCTCAATCCACTCGCACAGCAAGATATATACAATTCGCACCTGTACCATCGCGATGAGTATCTAAAAGGTCGGATGACCTTGGGGCATTTATTGATGAGCTTGAAGATGGCTGGGTTACTCGATACACACAAGTTGATTGGTGACTTCAAAGCCTATTTGCCCCACGGGATCAAGTTGAAGTTATGTATGAGATGCTATCAGGATCTTATTCTCGTGGATTCCACATAGAAGTCGCAACATGCCTCTCCTCCACTTCAGCGGCGTTACCCGATTAACAGCCCTGCCGCATTTGCCTTCATGCCTAGAGAGAGCGAAGAGAACTACTACCAGGCCATCGATCGGGTTAAATGCCCGGTCCACTTTGATCTCCAGCCACCTCAATGCTTCCAGACAACGGCAAAGGAATGTGCAAGGCATTAACCCAGGTGTTTAATGTACCGCAGACCATGTTGCGCACATTCCTTTGTCGTTGTCTGTAATGAAGCGTTTAGGTTGCCGCAGAGTTGAAGCGGACTAGGAAACCGATTGATGGCACAGTAGTAGTCCTCTTCGCTCTATCCAGAATTTAAAGCAAAGGTGGCAGGGTAGGTGTTATAATGGAGAAGAGGCATGTTGTACCTATTTGATTTGTATGTAGAATGAGTACAAGATCTGGGTAGCATCTCATAAGTTCGACTTCATCCTGTGAGGCGAAAGAGGCTTGAAGTCGCCCGTCGACTTGTGTGTATTTGGCAACCCAGCCGTCTTTATGAGTGCCCCCAAGGGCGTTCGGTGGTACAGGCGCGGGGAGTCATACACGTCTTACTGTGTAGTGGTAGATTGGTTGAAGGATAGTGGCGTGGATATGTTTCGGATTCAGACCGACCTTTGTTAGATCGCGGAACTGGTTTATATTGTCTGCGCATAGAAGTAATAACCCTGCCTTCATGTCCCTCTTGCGATGCCCTTGATGGCAGCCGCGATTCGTGATGGCCATGGTTATGGCGTGGCTGTTTGACTTCAAGACACAACGCTCCTTCCATTCTTACGGATTATCACCTGGGACTCACAATCAGTTCGCACTGAGCTATAGTAGTGCCGAAGCCTTGTTTATCGTATTCATAGCGGAGTCTCTTCCATCAGGTTTAGAGCGTCGAAGTCGCATGCAGTAGCCATACGCCTTTGCGTGCTTGAATAGGTCATCGGTAACATCGAGGTCGCCTCTAGGGGCTCTGGATCTGGGATAGCAGTAACAGGGAGCATATGCTGTTGTGGAGAAGCTGGTGATAAGACTCCATCCTCGCAAACACATATCTGTCCCTATTAACGGTGATCATGCAGTTTCTTTCCCCTGGGCCCCGTACGGCGGTATCGGTAGCTTCCTGGACGAATAGGCTGTTCTGTCTCAATAAAATTCCTACTAGGTGCCCTCAGCCATGGCGCCAGAGACCCGGAACGGCTCTTGAGCGAGAGTTTCTTCTACCAACAGGATCTTCAATCGATCTTTTTCTATCATACATATGAGGGAAGGCCCCCTCAACCCACCTAATAATTTACAATAGGCCCCCGTATCACAAAATAGGCATTGTTGTAATGGCGAGCATAGTCAATGCCAACCAACATATAGTAGTAGTGGGAAGTAGAAGTCTTTTAGAAACTTTGCTAGATCAATACACATGGCGTAAACATGGTACGCTTCAGTTTTTCCGAGGTTCACTTTCCCCGCATCTTCCCCATAACTACATGCACTCCAAACCTAAAACTAGTGACTCATTAAAGAATCTCGCAGCTTGCCTGAATCACGTGTTTCCCCTTTGGAGCCTGAGGTCTTCATGGGAATGTACAGTGCAGTCGCGCTCTTGTTTGCTGATTGATCCAAAACTCCTTGCAAAGCAGAACTTTGAGACATGATGAACCGATGTATGTTCCGCACTGCTTCATTACGCAGTCGAGGCGCGAGCCGTATACCGAGCGACATTGGCATCCGTCGAAGGGTTGCTTCAATCGCGTTCAATTGGGAAGACCCGCTGGCAGCGGCAGAGCTGTACACAGAAGAAGAGCTAGCTGTCCAAGATACTGCGAGACAATTCTCTCAGGAACGATTACTACCCAGGGTGCTTGGTGTGTACATGTACAAAATCCTGTAAGACTGAAGCTGACTGAATCTCCCGGTAGATGCCTACAGGAACGAAAACTATGACCGTCGCATATTGGAAGAAATGGGAGAAATTGGCCTTCTTGGTGCTACGATCAACGGGTATGGTTGTGCAGGAGCCAGCACGGTTGCGTCCGGCCTAATCGCCAAGGAAGTTGAACGGATAGATTCGGGGTATCGGTCAGCTATGTCAGTACAGAGCTCGCTAGTGATGACCGGAATCGATAAGTTTGGGTCGCCGGAGCAAAAGGACATATTCCTGCCACTATTGGCAAAGGGGAAATTATTAGGCTGCTTTGGTCTGACGGAGCCAAATCACGGCTCCGATCCAGGATCCTTGGAGACCGTCGCGAAGGAACACCCATTGAAGAATGGGTACTACTCGCTATCAGGGACGAAAACTTGGATCACCAACTCCCCCATTGCGGAACTTATGATGGTATGGGCGAGGCTGGAGGGCACCGGCAAGATTCGTGGGTTCTTGATCGAACGCAGCCAATGTCCCCCGGGTGCTCTGGAAACGCCTGCAATCAAGAATAAGACTGCCCTTCGGGCGTCCATCACTGGTATGATCCAGATGGATAACTGCCCTGTGCCGGGGGCAAACATGCTTCCTGACGCTGAGGGTCTTTCGGGACCATTTACTTGCCTGAGCAGCGCCAGATTAGGCATTGCATTTGGAACGATGGGCGCACTGGAGGATTGTATCCATCGTGCACGGACATATGCCTTGGAAAGGAAACAGTTCAAGGGCAACCCCTTGGCCAAATATCAGTTGGTGCAGAAAAAGCTCGCAGATGCAGTTACTGTCGCTGCCTATGGTACTTTAGCAGCAACACAGGTAGCAAGACTAAAGGATGCGGGTAAGGCCGTACCGGAGATGATCTCGATGACCAAGCGACAAAATTGTGACATGGCTCTCGCCAATGCTCGCGTGTATGACATCCCCAGTGTTTTGAGGCGAAATATTGATTGCGTAGTATTGCTGATCTGACATGCCATTGCATTCCCCCAGACTTCAGGAGATTTTTGGCGGGAACGCCACGAGCGACGAGTACCATATCGGACGGCATGTGGCCAACCTGTTTGTGACCCAGACGTATGAAGGCCAAAGTGATATTCACAGTAAGACAGACCCCACGATCTGCCGATCATTTCTTCCATTAACTCATATGTCTTATTCGACGTATGCTGACCCTCATCCAGCCTTGATTCTAGGTCGCGCTATCACAGGTGTCCAGGCATTTGTTTGAGATTCCCCAAGCTCGTAAGTGTAAAGTATGTACATAAATGAGAAATGGAAGAGACATCAAAAAATAACTATCGAGAAATTCTTGAAAATGATTACGGAAAGTAACTCAAGGTTAGAAGTAAATTACGAGAAGCACCAATTGTTTGTGTCAAAACTCCCAACCACCACCAAATTTGTTGAGAGAACCGTCAGACATATACATATAAGCCTATTCTATGACACACTTAACATTTTATGCAGTCTAGAAATTCTCCTGGCCCCAAACAAACTGAAACCCAGGCTCGGCATACGTCTTACACTTCACATGCAGCTGACTACCAAGGCCTTTGGGCCCGCAGAAAAAAACGCCCACCTCGGCTGGGGCATGCAATCTACGGATGGATGGAAGGATCATGTCCCAATTGGGGCGTCCGAAATTGGTTGGGGCGCGGAGTCCGGTAATGGCATCTCGCTCTGCATTTGCATCGTTGATCATGATATTGGTGGCATCGTCGGATTTGATCTTCGCTGTTAAATACTGCGGGGCACAGTCATTTAGTCCCTGGACGTGTGACGATTATGACAGCAACGGCGAAGACTTACTGTATGGATTTCAATGCGGCTCTGAAGATCCTGTCCCTCGATGGCGAGGAGCAACGAACGGAACCACTCGAAAGATCCAAAATCACGGCAGATCCAGAAAAAGTAGACTTTTCGCAGCCGTGTTCTTTTCTGCGGGAAGTTCATGCGGTACCAAACGCTCTTAAGGATCGATGCAAAGGGGGTGACGCCAATTCCAGCACCAACCAGCACCACGATTTCGTACTTGAAAACGTCCTCCGAAGCACTGCCGAAGGGACCATCAATGTATATCCGTGGCAGAATCCGGCGGACCGTGGGATCCAAGCCGTCGTCGCTGTCACTCCTACCAATGCCCACGACGGCAGGAACATCATCGTTTCTGCCTCTTTGTGTTGTGGCAGATTCAAAATCGCAGCCCAGGACGGTTGCAAGCGCCCTCGTGAAGTCTCCGACGCAGCGGATATGGACGGATAAGTAATCTTCTTCTGGGGCACTGGTGAGGGTGAATGGATGATATTGCCAGAGAGAGATCTCCGGGCAGCAGAGGAAGATATACTACGTTCAAAAGTGAGATTTTATGTCTTTGCCAGACAATGGGGAGTTTTTGCGAACCTGGCCAGCCTTGGACTTGGTCTTCTCTTTCTTAATTTGCACCTCGACAACGTTACTTGGATGCTGAATGACTTTGGAAATGAACGTCTTATGTCGGCCCCTTATTTCCCGCGCGATTCGCTCTGTCAGGTAAATAACCCCGCCATACACCCAATAAAGATAGAAAACACCGGTACCGGAGCAGTATGGCGGCATGTCGGTCGGAATCATGCACCAGACGCCATGCAGCGACCAGAACACAAAGAACACGACGAAGAGGTGGTGAGTATACCAGAACCGCTCATACTGGGCTCGCCGCCGGCTTTCGATAGACGTGAAAACGATGGCCATCAGGGCAAGTAGCATAATCCAGCCGGTCCAGGTCGGTCCTGTTAAGAATCCAGCCTTGAGGAATCCGACAAAGCCTTGGCTGTTTTTGATGGAGAGCTGGGCAAGATTGTTGAGATGGGCGGCTGTGTGGACGAGGGTGAAAAAGACGATGGACCAAGCAACAACTTTATGGAAACGTACGTCAGCCAGTGTGTGGTGAATAGAGAAGAAGACGTTCTGGGTATATTTGATTTCGACTAACGCTGGTGGAATGCCATGCTTTTATCTGTAACCATCACGTCAGCTAGCATAGCAGATTCCAGAGAGGCACAAAACCATACCAAACTGGATGATTCCATTCAGCGGTATCTGTCTAAGCAAGGAAATGAGGGTTCGACAAGTGGCTGCCTGACAGTTAGGGTCTATGGACGAAGAGAGAGAGAGAGAGGGTGCAGATTACGAAATAGAATTAGCGACACGTCGAAATGTAAAACTAGAGCAGCCGACCTCGCCACAATATATGTCCAAGAGTACGTATGGCGAGCCGTTTGTAGATTATCCTAGCCAGCTTGTAAGCTGGCTGCATGATAGTATGTGAAAAGGACGGCGAACCGATTTCCCTTACCTTGAGAGTATAATTGACGAACGCCAATCCGAATATCATTGCGTGCACGAATATGAAGGCAGCAACAAATCTGAGGAAACAGTCAGGCCCCATGAAGATCAAGTCATATCCTAGCACAGCCAGCTGAATGGTGAACTATGTATACGTACAGCCTTCTCCATCCTTCATTAATAAGCCTACGTCTTATGTATCAGTTCCTTCAACGACATGGCTAGTAATAAGCATTTGCCAACATACCATCGATCAAACTTTTCCTTCGAAGTCAATTCCCTGGCGGACGTATCGGTTATCTCGCCAGACATCAGCAGCCTTGTCAATGGAGGCCATCGTGATCGCCCCGAGCCAGAGTTGCCGATGAAGCCAGCTGCATATGGCAGCTGATTGTCCATTTCCTTCTGATCTCTCTAAAAGCCAGGTTCCCTTGTCTAAAACCTGGGTCTGGAATGATACCGAGTGGTCAATTTCAATTATAATTATTAGCCGATACCTGGTCGACGGCCAAGAAAGAGAACACAGAGATGGAGGCTCAAGGCCAGCTTGAGCCTTATTTATAAAAAAGAATGTTAGATGCCAGAACGGGGCACTTGGGAATTAACAAGATCAACTTTTTTAAACCTTCATGTTGAATCAAATCGAGTGAGAACGAGTTAGAGCTATAAGTTTCCGAAAGTAGAAATCAAGGTAATGAAGGAATGTATGTACTTCAAAATAGTTAGATATTAAAGCTAAATAAACAAAGATGAAAAATCATCTGGTAGATGAATGAATGAATGAAGTTAAATTCGAAAGCCCAGTAAGTTACTCCCGCAAAAACCAGAGAGATGCCAACAAGCTTTCAAGACCGCATCTCGCCTTTCGCCATGGTTATTTACTTTATGCGGTGATGCACACCATAGCGAGGATCGTAAACTCCACTCCCAGGGGGCTGCTGCAGGGACCGAACCACCAGCACCAAAAGCCGAGACTCTGTGACGTAACGACGATTCCGCATATGTATCATATCATAGCTCCAGAATCAGATCTCCATCAGATCTCAAGAGACATCTCATTATCGATTTGATTGGCGGAGACGGGTATGTACGTAGTATTGTATGTCCATACAGCAAACTTAAAAGGGAGTAGTAACGAGTTGGTGTAGAAAAAGCATCCATTCTTCTTCTTGAGGGCGTCTCTCGAGCCTTGAGACTCCATCGGGGGAGGTTTTAAATGGCCGCTGTGACGATGCTGTCCAAGTTCAAACAGTGTTCTGGCAATTGACGTTTCAAGACGTTACATATGCATACAACTACATATGTATGTGCTAGTAGCTAAGTTAGTTAGTGCATTTTCTTAATAATAGATCGCCCTGCAGCGGTTGGATGCAGGTGATAGAGCTAAGAGCTTAATCCTTTTTTCTGCATGAACAGGAACAAGGGGGGAAAAAAAGGGTTCTCACTTGGTGTTGCATCCTACATATCATACTCTAACTTTATTTAGTACTACATAAGGGTAGACATCGGCGGAACAGCCAGAGAAACGATCAATTTCGATTCCTTGAGGCTGAGGTATGTAGTTAATCTCTTGAGGCTTTCTCGGATATACATAGTTATGCGCATAATAAATATGAAAATACGCCAAAGGTTACAGGTATTTAAACCGTGTTTAAACACGGAATGTACATATACTTGTACGTAAAATAGGGCTCATGTCCTGGTTATGTTATGGATGATACAATTGCAAGAAGTCAAGAACAAGAACATCCAACGATTAAATAACAATGCTTCCTATTCAGAACCAACAATCTACAATCTCATAAAAAAAACAGCTCAAAACGTGAAAGCCACGTCCATGTCCACGTACTTTGTGCTCTCACGGACGAGGGCTTACTATACCGCGCTGCCCAAGTTCTTGATTGTCAGCTGGACTATTCCCATCCTGTAGGGTTGAGC